>VZTD01001193.1:434820-465785 GCA_013397725.1 Rhagologus leucostigma | reverse complement strand
GCGGAGGGGGCGGGGAGGATGACTTCATGCCGCCGGAGCGCCGTGAATTTAGGAGCAGCAGCTGCCGCCGCCGCCGCCGGCGGGATGTGGGGGTGAAGTGACAGCGGGAGCTGCCGCCGGCTGAGGGAGGAACAGCGCCGGGCACCCGCCGAGCCCAGGGGCTCTGGGCCGCCACCAGCAGCCGCTGCGGGAGGGAGGGAGGAAGATGCGCTGAGCCGGTCGCTGAAAGGTGAGCGGGAGCTGCCGGGCGCGGGGGCGGGCGGCGAGCTCTGCGGCGCTGCCCGGCCCGGGGAACGCGGCGCTGCCGCTGCGAGCCCCCGCTTCGGCTCTGCCGGCTACCCACCCGGGCAGCGTCTGGAGCGGTGCTGGGGCTCGTAGCTTCCTTCTCTTTCCCTCTTCTCCCTTCTGCCTTGGTTCCCTCCAAAAGCGGCAAGGCTGCCCTCTCTGAAGCGCCACAGTGCTGCGTTTTATCTTCCGTGGCCAGGATGTGCGGTGGCTCGGTGCCAGCTCCCCGCTCGGCGGCCCGGGCTGTTCTCCGTGCCCGTGTCGGGGGCACCCTGTCAGTGGCGTAGCACAGGACGGGGGCGAGAGCGGGAGGGCTGCGACAGGTGCGGGACTGCGCCCCGGGCTGCTCGGGCTCTCTCCAGTCCGATGCGCGTTCCTCAAGTGACGGGGAAGACATCTTAGGGCAGAAGGGCTTCAGGGGAACAGAAGCAAAGAAAGATGTCATCTCTTACATATTCCTGGATTTGGACGTCGCTTCACAGGGAACTAAAGAGTGTAGAAGTTGGAGAACCGGCCCTCACACCAAAATGGATTCTGTCGTCTTCTTCGAAGACCTGAGTGGTTTTTTCCTTTTATTAATTTTTATCATCTAGCCCAAGGTTCGCGACAAACAAAATAGCAGCAAAATTCAAATGCATTTCTCTGTTAATGGAAGAATTAGTGAGGTGTTGTTCCATCATATCACCTGTAGAAGTGGAAAAACCAAGAATGCATGCATATTGTAGCTTGGCTGTTGACATTGCACATCGTGGTACGTACTTAGGTCTCAACATCAAATGAATGGTGTTTTGGAATTGAGAAGAAGGAAAAAAGTCTGCCTGACCTATTTCTGTGCCTGATACACTGGTGGGTTTTGTTGGGTTTTTTTGTTGGTTGGTTTGTTTTTATTTTTTTGTTTAAATTTTTTCTGCTTTAAAAAAGAAAACTTGCCCTAAAGCAGGTATGGCAATACAGTAGGTTGGCGTGCAGAGGCAGCTCATTAGAATAAGCACTATCTACGTATGTAATGGTTAAAAGCTCTATGTGGTTTGGAAATGGAAGCAATGACTGTGTCTCTGGGAAGTAAATAATAGGGAATTAATCTGTTCTTAATTAAAAAGGAAGCAAGATACCGGAAGCTGAAGGTTATTTTATTCCATGTCTATTTACCTGTATGTTCATCTTCAAGGATCCTGTTACCCAAGCGTTCACAGAGAAGCTCAGACAGTTGTGGGATTCTTGGTTGTGGTTGAAGCCTCTGGTCATGGTGCCAGAGTGGCAGAAGTAATACTTAGGGAGTTACTTTGTTTGTTGTCATTATTTCTGGGAAGATGTTTAAATACAGTCGGTACTGTTGCTGGGTATGCAGAAGGCAAATGACAGCTACAGAGACAGAAGATGTGTATAAAAAACAATTGAGGCTTCACAAGGCTGAAACAAAGAGCGAGTGATGAATTGCAGAGTCAGAAATCAGTCCAACAGACTAATCTTTTCTCTGAAACACAGTCATTAACTATGATCATGTATAGGCTTGTTGCTTTAAGCATGTCATGGAACATGCAATGTATGTATTTCAAACTAGAAAAAATGATCTTTTTGTCAAACCTGTATCTTTCATCTAACGTTCATTTATTTTGTTCCTCTAAAACACTTGGAAGCATTGGTTAGGACATTTCTGTCGGTTTTTCCTTTTTAGAATTAATCATGGCTGACTGTTTCAGAGGTTGCAATGTTTGCAGTGTTTGGCTGATTTCTTCTCTAGTTGCATTTGGTTGGAAAAAGAAACCATGTAGCTCAGTTCAGATGCTTTACATATTAGCCCACCCATTCTAAGTCAGTTTCTTCACTGAAGTGAAGAAATCGAGTCATGGCCTCCCAGTCAGTTGTTGCAAGCACAGGGCGGTATGAATACTCACTAATGTTGACACAATGTTATCACAGCAAATTTAGCTCTTTGTGCTTCCTGGCAAATCTAATATTTAGAGACTCCTAGTTAACATATTTTTAAAACGATACAGTAGCAGAGATGAAGTAGTGGTTGACCAAGAACCCCACTGCAAACTTGAATTGGTTTTGTTTTTATCTTGTGTACTCTAATGGGAAATGGTGTAATACGCATGTGTCTATAGAAAAAAAAGTATATCTAATTATCAATGTGAGTTTAGTTCAATGGTGTAACTGATGTAAATCCACTTCCTACAGATTTCTATCCCAGAACTCTTCTTCCTCCTTCTGTCACTGTAACTTCCATACTTCTGCCAACCAAAGAAAAGCATCTTTATTGTAGTTGATCTGGGGCAACAGCACCACTGACTGGAAGAACAGCCTAGTTGGCCAGCTGGTTGGTGCCAGACAGACTGGGTAGCAGCTGAGATTTAGTTGTCTTTTCCTCAGAGGTTCTGCTATTTTGGAACACTTCATCTGGGTTTGTTCTTCAGATTTGTAAGAACTTAATTAACTTTGAGGTTTCTAGGCTGCCGTCAGCTTTTGAACCAGCAGGTTCATTTACCCAATTTTATTAGTCGGGACCAGATGGATATGTTTGCAAAAGGCTTGGTTCCTTAGCAGAACAAACTGGAAAACCCAGTGACCTTGAATGCACTTGTAGTTGCAGAAGTTTGATTTCACTTGTGGTCCTTTCCAAGGGCTGAGATGAAACACTTCAGTTAAATATATTTTTTATTTTTATGAGAATTTTAAAAATGATGTTCCCAAGTGCTGTTTGAACTAACTGAAATGACTGTGTTCCAGAGCAAGCAGGTTATTTTTCACTTACGTTATTACTAGGCTTTCAGTTGGATTATTTTTTCCAATTTAAGAATTCTATACAAAAAGGCTCGAGCAGGGTAAAAGGGGACAGATATTATACAATGATCTTAAAACTATGTACTTTAGCATGTGCAACCAATCAAGAGTATTTCAACAGTGGTGAAACCATTTTTATTTTGAAGAACAAATGCATTCGCACTTTACAAATGCCTGTCCTTCATGTGCAATAGCTCATGTTTCTGAGAAAGAAAAAAAATGATTTCTGAAAAATGCCAGGCACAAACTGAAACTTTGTCTCCTACTATGCAAGTGGATTTCATGTTGGACTAATTGTCAATAGAGGATCTTTATGTGACTGCCCAGTCAACTGCAAAAGTAGCAACCATTAGGGAGAACTAAGGGTTTTATCCATTTATAATATATTAGTGGTGGCAACAAGACAGGTATTGATTATCTTTTTATTTTGAATTAGACACAGTCAAGTAAGTCAGCACTTCACAACCTGGATAATGAGCCCCTGAGTTTAATATGAAATATGGAGACAGAAATGCAGAGTTCATGTATGCTTCTTGCAAAAGAAAGCTGATTTAAGCCTTTCCCTTGAAGGGGACTGCATGTAAACAGCAGCACAAGCATGGTTCTGTTCATATGTATTGCTTTCATGATATGTTGAGAGACTAGCTTTGAGAAAGTGTCTGTATTATCTACTCCTAGAAAATTACTTTATTAAAGCAACATCATAAAAGAAAGGATCTGATTATACAAGAACTGTATGTTTCCAGTATATATCCCAGTCTTAAAATATAACCATATCAGAGGAGAAAGTAACACAAAATGGACTCTTACAGAACAGTTGGTGCAAATGTCCCAGCCAAATGCCAGATCAAAACATTTATTTTCTTTTTCCTTTAATTCTTATAGTAGAACCAATAAGATATGATAGTGGATTTTGTCTTTCCTAACATACTGAAGACACGCTGCATTTCTGAGCTGGTCATATTTCTGTGGTTGTAAAGTGATTCCAGGGTATCTCTGCTCTTCTTCCCTGGCTGAACCAAGTATAAAACATGAACTCTGAGGAAGAGCTGCAGCAGAAGAATTTCCGTGTCAGCTGGGGTGTAGTTCTCTCTAGCAGAATTTGGTTTGTTTTCTAACCTTTATTAAAATTAATTTAAAAATTGGCTGCATTCCTGTTCTTTGCCTTTACAGGACTCCTGGGCAATTTAACCTGCCTTTATGGCAACTGCCTGGTCTCTGCACAGTTCTGTATCCCCTTCTGCACTCACGTGCCAATGATTCATCAGATGTGATAGGCAAATAGGTCTAATGCCAACATACAGTCTTAGCTTCTCTTGCTTTGACTGCTTCTTTTTGTCACATTTTTGTTCTAGCAACTATTCCAAAAGATCCAAAGGTATATCGAAGTTACCTTGGCAGCTGCTAGCTGGCCCATGAAATGTGCTGCAGCTTTAATGAGATCTTAATATATCCATATAATTATATATATTATATAATATATATATTTGCTAACTATTCACTCATTTGCCTTCTACCTCCTACAGAATTTCCACTTACACATATGGTGAGCACATAACTGTGGTGAAACGATCTCACCACCTGTTGTTTTAAAATAGCACAGATGCTTATTAATGGTCCTTCCATGATACTGTTTATAGTACATGTTAAACCTCACTTAAAATACTGTGGATCATGTTGGTAAAGGATATTATTACTTCAGCAGCAGCCTAAATTGATTCCTGATCAGCATCTTGACTTAACTTGTCGGTCGTTAGTAGGTAGGAGAGAAGTAAACTCCACAGAAGGGTCAAAGCTGTGATGCTCATTGAGTGAGCCGTCATGGAATCCTTCACAAGGTGTTCTGTGGAAATGCCTGCTGCCTTTTGGATAACTAGTCAACCCCAAGAGCTGCAAAAATCTGCACACAGATTGGCTACACTTACAAGTCTTGCACTCAGCTGATGTGAATTCCTGCAGGCCAAGCTCAACAGCACTTTCGCACTTCAAAGCAAGGGAAAGTAAACAATTGCAGAACTTTAACCTTGACCAAGACTGTTGCCTAATATATCTGTATCTTTTTGTCATGGAAAAGTCATTTCTAAACTGACTAAATTAAGTTTAGGTATATAAATATTCCATTAACTCCTGGGTTTTTTTGTTCAATCTCATGAGTCACTTGGATTCTCAGTTTTGCTTTCAGAGAATTTCTAGAGTTCTGCCTAATATTTCTGGTCTGCAACTCTCTCCATTTGTTTTGGAATTATTTTATTTTTTTGTCTAACCCAGTCAAAGTGGAAGTTAAAAATGTATTTCTCCTTTGAAATCATCTATCCACAGGTAGACCAAGAAAAATTCTAGATATTAAGTGTCAGTTCACTGAGATGTAAATTTGAAAGTGCAGTCAGGCTAAACAGACTCAGCTACTTTCAGCCTACCCAAGGTGCTTGCTTGAGGCACAGAAAGTTCTTGATATCTGTATGTTGCTAGCGAATTCCAAGAAAATGCTTTTATATATGAAAAAAAATATGTAACAGAAAAAGGAATGAAAGATGTGTCTCATTCAAGTTTAGCAAAAACTCGTAACTAGTAGGATGAGTAGCTCTGGATTTTTTGTGATTTTTTTTTAATGAAATATATATGAAAACCTTTTTCCTGTGGTACATGACAGATGGCATTGATTGTGTTTAGTATTGCTAATAAATTAAAGAAATAGTTGTTCACACTAAACAGTGACTGTCAGATGCCAGTTCCAATTATGTAGGATGGGCAGAAACCTCTTCTTGTTCAGTAGAAAAACTCTGTGGCATATTACAATGTAGCTTGTAAGAATATAAGTCTGCTATTAAAATAAGATGGCTGGTAAAATTCCAGTAAAGGATGCGTAGAGAAGTAATGAATAAATTAGGTGGAGTAATCATCTTTTGGTATAGTCTCCCAGTGTTTGGTGCATGGCATTGATGAGGAGTTCCATGGGCATAAAGCAATGTTTGTGCTATTACACTTAATTGCAGGAGGCATCGTGTCCTCACTGCATGTGTTTGGTCGATCTGATTTCTGTTCACAGGCTCCACAGTATCCTTTGGCATGATTCAGAGCATGTGGAGTGTAAGGAAGAAAGTCTCTTTGTTTTCCCTTAAAATTTGTTGCCTAATGGTTTAATTGGGGGCCTTTTTAATTGACATGATGTGAGTAATGTTAAACAATTGTTTCTTTTTCAGTTTCTCACGAGTCAAGATTTTCTGTCACACGCTTTCTCAAGAACAGTTGTCCTCCTGTATGTACTCGTTCTGTACATATGGACTCTATTTCATATTTGATTTATTCTTTGACACTATTTTTATACTACATGAAAATTTATTTCTGATGTGCAGAATTTAGAAACTCTATTTCTAATACAATAATGTATTTCTAGTACAATAATTTCATATTTATGTCCCATTTCTTTCCCATTTTTTTCACTATGCTTATTTTTTCCAGTTACTAATTATGTTTCAGTTGGGCTCTTGTGTCCTTATGAGGTTCTTTTTCATTGTAGGATCAATACAGTAATATGTTTGCATGACATTAAGGTACTGGTGCCATTAGCAGGAGACATAAAAGTTGATAAGTGGATATCAAAAATGCATTTTAGATGTAGGAAAGAACAAACTATAGTGTGTAGCCTTACGGAAAAATTCAGTCATAAACCCTTCCTTTGTTTTGTGTTACTCTTGTTTTAAAATAGTTGGATGATGGCAGCTTTACTGAGTTGGGCTAATGTTTTTAAGCTCAGACATGGGAAGCAGAAAATAAGTGAATAGGATTTGTTAATGCATATAAGAATTGGAGCATGTGAAAATAATTCAGACTCTAAAAGGCAGGCATAATGTGAAACACTTTATTAAAAAAAAAACCCAAAAAACCAACAAACCACACAAAACCAAAAATAGACTGCTGCATTTTAAGTAACTGTTGTTTGTAAGGTCTCATGGAGTCGAAGCGTGATAAGAGATGTGAATGGAGTCTGCATAAATATAGAAGCTGTATGACTTGAGAAAGAGACATAGCTCATCAAAATGATTACAACATGCCTTTTAAGCCTAAGGGAACGACAGCTTTTTGTCAGTGAAATAAGCCCATTTTATCATATATTTGTTTATATACAAGCTAATAAGGTTTCCAAACACCAAAACATTTTCCAAGCAAAATATTTGTCCTGAATAGGGAGTTCTCTTAAGTTATTCTGAATAGCTTGAGGCTTTATGGGACGCTTTATTTTTTGCTATGTGTTTATTTGCCTGCAGGGAGTACAGGTGCTGATTTACTGAATGGCAGCTATAATATTATACGATAGTAAGAACTGTATTGATGCCAGTGTCATTCACTCTAAGTGACAATATGCAAAAATAATGCCACCACTGATATGTGTCCTTTTAAAATCTAATTTTTCTTTCTATATCTAATGTGGTGCTACTTGGGCCTGACAGGCAATGGCAATATTCTCTTCAGTTTTACAAAAGCAAAATCCCTGCTACATGGTGAAAAACAGGTGCAAAGCCTTCAGTCATCCCCAGCTTGTGCACAAAGCATCTCCAGAACAGATAAAGTTTGAATGGGAATTTATAGAAGATGAACATGATAGCCTGCACCCAGAGGAACACAGATACTGTTTAAGAAATTTAAGCATGTTATATCACTTCCTCACTGATACTTTAGTGTTCGTTACATGTTCTTGTAACAGTGGGCTTTTAATATTAGCTAATAATGGGGAATGACTTTGTTAGCATTTAAGGAAGGGATTTAAAATGTTTTGCATGGTATAATTCAGTAGCTAATTGTCACTCTAGAAGATACTTTTCAACTTTACACTGCACTCTTAGGGAATTGCTGTACAGACCAAAGAGCAAGAAGAAACATTTTTGGTATCCTCTTTTTTCTCAGATACTGGAGAAATGTATTATTTATGTAGCCCCTTTCATCATGGAAGATCTTAAAACACTTTTCAGCACTTCCATTTTCATTGACAATATTTGGAAATAAGGGATGAAAGCTGTTATTTAAACATTGTTTTCCCACAGTTGTATAGCCAATAAGACCGCAGATCAGGGAGTTACTTATGCAAATCGCCAGAAAAAGGTACTGATTTCTGATGACTGCTGCAGTACGCTGAACCGTGCTATTTCCTTCCAGGCAGAAAATTCTCTTTCCTTTCACGTTTGTGCCTCATAGAAGCAATTTTTGAAGACCATTCATCCGTTACAGACTGCTGCTCTGCTTGTTGAGCAGAGTTTCTAGTGGGATAACACACTATGCAAATATATTTTGTGTAAGTTTTCTAGGTCCTCCAAGTCCACTCTTTGTTTGCATTTCTGTTCCTCCAGCCTCCTCTAGCTTTCTTGGTCTGGCAAAGACAGAGGCTGGTACTTGTTTTGGAATTGTATTTTTCTGCTGAATTTTTTAGTGTAAAATTTTTGAGTTTAGAGTTGTGTCCCTGTTGCTAGCACAATATTTCTTAATTACAGTCTTGAACGTTTATTTGGAGACTAACAGGTTGCATACCTTAAATAACTGCATATGATTTCTTAAGCCAACTACAAGGCAGAATTCTAGAAAGAAGAAAACTTTAGCACTGTTCTGAGGTCAGTGTCCAAATGAATGCCCATCTTCCTGTGGTGGTACGTTGCTTTAATTTCCTACAGCAGTGGGAGAAAAAGAAGTGCCGAAAACATTCCAAGTTTCCCCTGCTTTCCAGACTGTGTAATCTGAACACTGTGTATTTTTTGATCCTAAGGGACCACCTGAGCAGTTCATTTTGGTGTCCAAGCATGTTTCTGGCAAGTAAGCTCTTCTAGCCAGCTCGTCTTGAGAGGAGCAGTTGCCTGTGTCTGTGTACTTAGTAGTGATTCATTGCACTCTCAGGGCTGCCCTTCAGTGTCATCTTTCATAATTCTATTCTTGTATGAATTTTGGTGGCAGGTATGAAGTTTCTGAGTTTGGGTGGGGTTTTTTTTGTATGGAATGGCTGTCAGCAGGATCAGAGTTGCAATCTTTGCTTTCAGTTAAACAATGTCTGTGAATACTGCTGAGGTCTAGGACCGTTTCATATATGACTGTTAAACTGTTGCCGAGGATTTTTGTGCTTTTTTGACTTATGTCAACCTGTTCTTCCGAACAAGGCAAAACTTGTTCTGGGAATTGTTGTGAGTTAGATGCCATTTCTCAGTAGGTGATTTGAATGTTGTTTAAAAAATAAATTCTCCTTTTAAAAGCGTCTAAGTTTCCCTGACTCTCCTTTGATGTGGCTGCTGTTGAGGCAGGCCAGATTTTTAGCTAATTTGTCTGCCTTTTCTCTGTTCAAACTGTTGAAAACAATGGAAGCTTTCTATGCATCCTGTGATACCTGTCTTTCAGCTAATGTTGCTTCTGTGACATTCTTCTTGAACACTTAATCATATCTGCCATTTTTTCTGTTGAAGAAACTTCAGCTTCCCATCCCCCTTTCTGAAGTATTCCTGTTCTGCTCATAGAGCAGTAATTTCAGTAAAGTGTTCTACTTTGTGTCTATTTTTGAGCATATTTGAAAGCCTTTTTAAGGAAGGCAGAAATATTTTGGAGTATCATGGTTTTCATAGTAACAAGTGTTGATACTTTTAGTAGTTTTGCTTTCTACATGTGGGGTTTTTTTGTGAGAGATGTGAAAATCCAAGATAAGTCATAATTTAGCACCTTAAATTTCTGGATTATCCCTATATAACGCTAATTTATAATGTAATTAACATTCTGATAACAGTGGCCAAAATATTAGACTTTTATTTTGTCACCAAGACTCCTCTGTTGTAAGAGATCCTTTTGTAAGTAAGGACATAGATGTGGACAGGTTGGAAAGTCGTTAATAGGAGTTAAATGTCACCAGAAGAACGGGAGTGCATGTCCTTCTAGATAAGTCAAAAATATAAGATCTAAAAACTTAATTGTATACACATGGTCGTGTTGATATGTCAGTTGTTTGTCCAGTGGCTGGCTTTTTCTCTCTTCTTCCATATGAAGCGCCATCTCTGTGGAACTAACAAGTGTGAGCCCAATATGAGTGAAGGAGTAGTTCCTTTTACAAAGATTAGTAATAGCAAAATTTGAGTAACCCAAAGTAAAGGTACTTGTGATCTCTGCCCTGAACTTTTCCTCTCCTTTTTTCTTTTCTGCATGTGTATGTATTTGGGTATTAGTTAGGTGCTTCTATCTTACAGTTTGTGCGTAAAGACTTCTTACAAGCTAAGGAACAAAGGCTTCTGTGTTGGGTTTTTTTGTTTTGTTTTTTTTTTTATAGGTTTCTACTATTCTCTCCAACTAGCCAGCTCACTGAAAGCCAGAATCTTATACTTGGCTTGAAGGATGTTTCTATCTAACCCAGCTGATGTATCACTAAAGGAAAAAGTATTCAGAGAAGAATGAAAAGATTCAGTAAGATTAAATAGCAAAGCATAAGGGTTTATTCCATTCAGGAGCAGCCTTTGAAATCTAAAAGCAAGATAAAGAAAGAGGCATTAATTGTGGGAAGTTAATGTAAAATGGGAATCATAAGAGATAATTTTTCAAATCCTTTCAGCTACTGAAAGCATTGAATCAGAGGTCTTAGGTTTACAAGTGATCAAGTATAAAGAGAGATAATAAGGAAGCCTATTAGGGATAAAGTAAAATTATTGAAGTGGCTGTTACGTACCTGCCCACAATCAGCTGAGTGTGAAAAGAGTCTCTTCTCTCTTGCCCTTGAGGATGGCTTTAGACACATTTGACCAGAATTGTTGCTTATTTAAGGTGGCATGAATGACATCTGAGAGTGAGACAGAGTTGAAGTTGATATCCATGTGGTTCTGTAAATAAAGAAGGTTGCATGCAAGGCCTTGCTGAATGCTGGCTTGTCTGTTAACTGAAAGGGCTAACCCTTCACAAGTTTAATTAAAGTTTTATTCCTTCAAGCCCGTGATTGTTCAGAACTAAACCAAGGCAGAACACCGGTTACTTTCTTTTTGTACTTCTCCTTCCCTATTTACTGATTGCTTCCAGAGCTTCATGTCAAACTTGATGAAAACATAATTCTTGCTTTTGTAGTCATTTGCTTGATTTCACCTGGGAAATCTGCACACAACTCTATCTGACAATAACCACTTACTCCTGAAGGATCCTTCTTGTCCTCTAAAAATTCTTTTGTCTCTGAACACAAGAGGAATAAACAAAGACTGGAATAAGCTCTAAAGTGCCAATTGAGTGCCTCACCGTGTGCACTTGGGTAATCCACAGCACATTTACTTGGACTGTGCACATGTGCATGTCCTTTCCACGGAAACTGGAATGATGGTGCAGAGCATGGGAATGCCTAGGTCTCATCCTGACATTTAATCATAACAAGTCTGCAAAGTAATTGCGAAACATGCAACTTTAATGTTTGTTCTCACTTACTGGCACGTTTTTGTTTTTTCTATGGTAGACTTCTTTTATTTTTTAATTTCTTATAATTTTAAAAATGACAAAAGCTAGTCTGCCAGCTGCAGTGAGTAATACTTCAACCCTTTCATTTGCTGGAGCAGGTCCAGTAGGATCTATCAGAAAGCATGGTTTAGCCCTAGTTTTCTGATGAAAATACCTGTTTAGGCAAGTAGTCCCTATTTCCACAATTGCTTGGAAGAGGATGTACTTGATGCTTTCCCATCTACCTGAAGCTGAATAAAAAGTACAGATTTACACTTACGAGGCTTATCTCAACATGCAAACTTTCTACCGGGTACTTTGAGGGAGCTAAAATTGTGTTCCTTCAAGTAACCCATTTCAGAAAGAAAGTAGTTAACCCAATTGTTATTTAGTTTTCACTACTCAAAGTGCCTTTTTGAAAAGATACTTCACCTAATAACTGAAATAATTTTGACTCCTTCCTCAAGCTTCCTGGGAGAAGACACAGGCAAGATAGTTTTTATATTCAAGGGAGATTTTTCTACAAGCCTTTGATGAAGTCCTCTTATTTCTATGGAATATTTGTGGTATTCTTCTCATTTTCAGATGGCATCTGTGACAAATTTTCTGGTCTTTTTCTCTTACTATGTGTATATAAGCTACCAAAAAGAGTGGAATTTATTTGTGCCACACTGTTGGATAAACTTGCTTAAAAAAACCCAAGCATCACTCAAATTTAAATTAAACTGTTCACCATTCCTTCTTTCATGCTTCTGTACTCTTCACTTAAATTTTTTTTGAATATCAAGGAAATGACAGAAGTCAAAAGAAAGCTGATCTAAAATCTTCTACAAAAAAAGGTAAATATAGTGACTTAGTTACCAAGGTCTGTTGATCTGATAAATCCCAGGCAAAACAGTAGAAAAAGCAAAGCTGTAAGCATAAAGTATGTTGAAGGACAGGATTATAATTCATGCAAATCACTGATGGCTAATGAAAAAAGATTCTGTCGAAGAGACCCTGACGTGCTGGCTTTACATAATTTGGAGATTACAAGAAATACACTATTAAGCCTATTTTACTCAGTGAAAACTGAAGTTGAAGCTATTTCCCTGTGCCAGGCAAACACGGTGGTGGTTTCAGCACTGTTCAGCATTCAGATGTGTTAAGTTCATATCTATGACTTCCTCACTGAAGCTTTTTTTGTACCTGTCCTATATGTGTGATGAATGACTTCCCAAAAAGTAGTTCATAGTGGTGTTTAGATCAGTACTGGCCCACACTGTAAGCAGCTCCTCCTGTGTCCACTGTGAAAAGATTCCTAAAAGATGGAGTTAAGAGTCTTACCTCCTCAGAAAATACCAATATCTATTTGATGGAAAATGCCCGTTTTTCTCTGTTTTCTTTTGTCTCTGCAATATTTGTAAGTGTTCCCTTACCTTTCTGTCTCTTCCCTGACTACCAACCCTCTCCCTCACCTGCCCTGCCAAGAAATAAAAGCAAGAGGGAAGTTTTTTGTATAGCAGAGAGTAGAAACAGAATTAACAAGTGCTCAAAAGAGCTGTGAATATCTGGAGAGCTACATGATTTCATACAGCTTCTGTTTTGCACCAGTTGGAAAAAAATTGTTTTCTGATAACTTACCTTGACACAAATCTGTCTTTTGAAATAAAATTCTGAAACCAAAGAAATGCAGACTAAGTTTACTTGTTCAAAAGTGTTGGTACTCAAAATACATAAGTATAGCAAATTTCTCAACAGTATCTTAAAAATACCTCTTCGTAAGGCTCACTAAGAAAGTTTGTTAGATGAATTCAAAGGCAGCACAAAGCAGATTGAGTTCTCCCAGACCATCTAAAAGACCTGCATGACTAGTGCTATTTTGTCTGTTTGCATGTAATGCATTTGTGATCCTGGTCATTGCAAACCTATGTAATAAATCCACTAAAATGGTCCTTTTCTTGCTGTAAAACTACCAAATTGTTGAAACACTGAAGCTGGACATTTCTGTTTCTTTCCATATGACTCATCACTTTGTTTGCCTCATTTAAATGTTTTACACCTCATTAATTTCTTGTCATTATTTTGTATGTCTTAGTTCTCTCTATTTTGTTTGTACTGGACAATAAGAACTTTGTTTTATTTGTCTTTTTGCATTTTACACTTCAGTACAGGCTGTTCTCCATTACAGCTCCTTGTTCCATCTACAACAGAGTAAGATTCTTCCAGACATCAGTGTGCTGCCTAAAAATCAAGAGGGTGGTTTAATGTCCCACTATCTTCCCTAGTCCTCTTGGAGGAGATACAGTGAAATCTTGACTGCTGTGAAAACAGACAACTGCCAGCTGTGCCGCATGCATGTTACCTGGTAGCATGAAGAGAACCTCTTGGATCTGTTGCAGTCAGAGGATGCTGACTGGGTCTTTCAAATTAATTATTGAAAATGGCACATGAAACACAAGATGAAGAAATGCAAAGAATAAGCTTACCAATTATAATGAACAAAGTCTTTCAAGAAGTCTCTGAGAAGCAGCTTAAAAAAAACAACATGAATGAAAAAACACTAAAATAACCCCAAACACCAAACAGAAAGTCCCCAAACCCTCCCACTTTAAAACATACTTATTTTTCAGTGCTGTGGCCAGAACACCACATGAGAGTTGCTTTTGCAGAATCCTTTGTTTTCAAAGGATTTTGTTTTCTAGCAGTTCCAGATCATTCTGTGTTCGTATCCCTCCCCCTTCTTCTTGTTTTCTCTCAAAGAGCAAATACGAAGGTCATCTCTGGGCTCAGACCATATGTCTAAGTGCTTGTTTCGTACTATACATCTACTTCTTTTTTTCTTAGCTTCCTTTACAAATTCCTAGGATGAGGAAACCTCTCTGCAGAAATGCATAATTAAGTCATTTTTTCCAGATGCTGTTAACAGATATGATTTCTTACTAGTTTTTTATTTTACTACTTCAAAAATTCTTTTAAAAAGAAAACCTTATTTCAATGCCTGCTGCCCTTTGTGTTCCAAAGGCTCGCTTGTGGGCCAGTTTATAAAGGAGATCATGGTTCTGCCTCCTGTACTATGCTATTGAGCTTGTAGGTATAGTATATATGTAAGACTTTATTAGATAGAATGTGTATATGTATTAAAAGCAAAATGCACAACAGCTTTAAAGCTATCATCAAGCTGAAGGCCAGAGAATGTGTGTTCTTGCAAGTTTAGGTGTTAAGTATGCAAATCCTCAGCTTCTCTTGAGATATTATGTATTTTTGAATGTATGGGTAGAATCTGATGAGAATTCAGCCAGTGAAAATTCTCCAGTAAAGTTAATTAAAGCTGGTATCCTGAGAACACTATGCATTAATTTTGTATCAGATTATACTTCTACTTTCTAAAACCTTAATTAATCAAATCTTAATGGTTACTCAATCTATAGCACTGTTTGGGGCTTAAAAATATCAAGGAGTATGTTCCTAAATGAATACTGGTATGTGGGAGGAGAGGGGTAGGTGTTGGTCCCCTTTTCTAAAGGGGAAATAGATTCTGAGCAGAAGGAAGAGAAGGAGGAAAAGGGCAGCTGGTCCTTCAGGACAAGAAATGGCAGCAGAAGGGAGGCAGCAAAGTAATTAACAGGTCTTTCTCCAGGTGGCCTTTACTGTGCTTAATTACACAGACAGTAATTTAAAACATGCTGTCTTGTTGGATCTTTCAGTGCCTGGTTCGTGCAGGCAGCCTCCTGGAGTCTCAGGCCTGTAAGCAGAAACCCAGGTAGTCTTTGCCTGAGACCACAGGCTGAGAGGACAGATTTCTTGTGAGGAGTTAGAGCTCTCATCCTTTGTGGATTAATGTCGTAGTTTAATCCTTCGCAGATTCGTGGCTTTGGCCTGTAATGTAACCGTTTTGCATTGTACCAGGATACAAAGGAGTATCAATTTCAGTGTAAACCTGGGCTCCAGTAAGTAGAAAGCTAAAATCTGATTTTACAAACTCTGTGCAGATATGTCATTAAATGGAAAATATTTAGTGCGTGTACTATATGTCAGGAATGAGCAAGTCTAGAGCAGGCTGTACTAATGTCAGGGAATCGTCTTGCTAAGACTCAGTTGTGTGTCTATGTTGAGAGCTGTGTTTCACCTATGACATGGCGATAACTTTTTAAACTCGCTAATCATGGATTAACCAATGTTCCTGTACCCTTCGCTTCTCCAGTGCTTTTAATGAGACTGGACTCTTGAGCCAAGAAAATATCTGGGAACTACATACAGCCTTTAGGAAACTGAATTCAAGACTCTAATCTTTCCTATTTTACTCAAAAACAGTAAGTATCTAGAACTCCTGGCCAGACTCTTTGTATTTGCATACCATCTGTCTCACCTAAGATCTGGTAAGTAGGACTCTCTGATCTTGAACTTGCTAAGAGGCACCAGTGTGCCATCACAATCATTCAGACAGCTGCTACAGAAGGGATATATTGACATGCCAACTCAAGTTTAGTGGAGGCTACAAAAAACATGAGGCTGGAGCACACAATGTACGAGCAGGGACTGCAGGAACTGGGTTTGTCCAGCATGAAGAAGACACTACAAGGAAATGTAACAGCGCTACCTGAGGAGGCACTGTGGAGATGTTACAGACTTTTCTTGGAGGCCTGCGACAAAAGGATAAGTGGCAATGCTCACAAGTTGCAATGAGAAAAATTCCAGCTAGATGAAAGGAAGATCTTCCACTTAAAAAATGTTTTAGCACTGGTACAGCTTGGCAAAATGTTTGGGGAACTTCCAGCCTTGGAGATACTCCAAATTCATCTGAAGTCTCTGAGGAACCTGAAGTTTGAGGTTAGCCTACCTATGAGCAAGTGGTTGTTGGACTTGATGGCCTCCAGATACCCCTTCCAAAGTTTTTCTGTGATTCAGAGTGGTGGTTTACTAGTTGTGCCCATACAGACCTATCAGTCCTGACTCAGGGTCCCATTTTAACTCAAAAACTTGTGTGCATATAGGGAAGAAATGAATCACACTGCTCATCGTCCACATAATAGCTTCATTCTAGGGAAGGAGGAGACTTGGAATCCAGACTGTCCTCAGTCTCAAGGAATCCATGGACACAACTTCCACTATAAAAGGTATGTTGAAACTGGTTTATCAGTTAGAACCACAATTGTTTTCCTTCTGGTCCTGTGCCTTTTTGCAGACGAGGATGCCTAACTCTTTAGTCTTATTATTTGTATGCTGAAGATCTGGAAACCTCCACTTAGTCTGCTACTTAGATTAAGTGCATTGATTTTAATGGTCTCTGGAGTAAAATATGTGAGCAGTTCTGGAAGTCCTCTTAGCTTTTGATGTTATGTTTAAGACAAGCTTTTCCATCTCACAGTGCTTATTTCACAGGAATAAGCTGATGTGAGATCATGCAAGAGACAGAGCTTCAGTTACATCTGAGAGTGTCCAAATGCAGCAGAGCAATGCTCAAGTGCCAAGATGAAATGGGTCTCAAACTCCTGTGTGTAGAAGAGAGTGATGGCAAGCTGCTTTTCTCCTGAACCTGCAAGACACGACCACAGTCTTTTTTGTGAAGAGACGACTTCTGTTTTCCGTATGCTGCCACATGTGAAGTTCATACTAAGACAATGAGATATGAACAAAATAAGCAATTCCATATATAGGTATTAATGATTTTGTCATTGTTTCATGTACCTTACTCTGGTTCTGAAAAACACAGATATGTGACAACAGGCCTTGCAAACTAAATTTATCCTTCTATAAAATCCACCCACGTAGAAGATATTCAAGAAAAGCTCCATCACATGCTGAAATCTGTGAAACATAAAAGAACCCTGGGAAGTAAATTAATTTAAATTAATGACAGTATATCGTTCATATTGTACTGGGGGAGAATGACTCAAGAAACCACAGAAATCCATTAAAGAGTGTAGAATTTCAAGACTATTTGGGGGTGGGTTTTTTGTGTTTTGGTTTTTGGTTTGTTTTTTAATATTTAATTGTGAATATTATCAACATTATTCTAGGAGACCCTGTAGCTTCTTGTCCTGAAGTGTATTCACTTTAAACAACTGCCAAGGTCTTTCCGTACAGACCTGTTAAGGAAAGTTAGTGAAAAATACTCATTCTGGGTAGAGAAAACACTTCTTTTCTGATTCTCAGAAGAAAAAATGTATTTGGTAGTAATGTTGCTAGTGGCATAACATGGAGTAATCACTTGGTATAGAGCACAGTTTTTTTACTTATGCATGCTGCACTATTATAGTTTATACTTTGTTTTTCCTATTTGTAATTCTTGCTTTCTTATAACAAAACTATCTTTGGATTGTATCTTCTAAATTCTGTCCTGATCTATTTGGTGTTAACCATGATCAGCACAATATTTTCCAGTCTTCTTCAAAGCAAATAGAAATACCCATGTGACATAGCATGTTTCTGGCTCTGTGTGTTTTAAGGAAAAAGATATTCAGCCTTATAATGGCATAATGAGAGTAATTTTCTTAATGAAGCCTGTGAGCTGACTTGAAGTACTTATTCTTCTAGATGTACCCCATCAGGATTTGTTTCTAAGAACCTTCTTATCTAGTATCAGGCATGGTTCTGTCTCTGTACCTCCTCTGCTCTATTACTGTTGTTTTAGAGTGCCCAAGATTAGTAGGAAGAATGCAGAAAAAAGAACATAATATGAAGCTGAATGGAGCAAAAATTATCTGAGTCTCATATGGTTTTGCTTTAAAAGACTTGGTTGTTACTGTTGTAACATCTGAAAGACATAATGCTGTGCTGCTTCATTAAAACTTCATGCAGTAACATTAGAGCTCAGTGGAATCTTTGATTACCTGCTTAATAATCAAACTAAACCAGTTTGCCTGTGTTGGCAGTGTAATCATAGTCTATATTTATTCAAATTACAGGTGGTGGTTTGTTTTGTTAGTTTTTCTGGGTTATTTTTTCTTGAAGTTGTCATTTAACCAGAAAGTTAACTGAAATTGTTCCAACTAAACTTCATTGGGTAAGAAGCATTTGTTTGGTCTTGTATGTGATAAATAGAAGAGGTGTGCTTGTGTTTCATGGAATTATGGAGGATTGGTTTGATTTTTAACAATAAACAACCCCCCTTCTTTCTGCTTATATTCCTAGAGCAAATATGGGGAATGCCTTTTCCTGTTCTACTGTTTTTATCATGAGGATGGCGTAGCACTTAATTTATCCTTGTCTTCATATAAATATCCTTTTTTGCTTGTCAGACTCAGATAATCTGTTTACATGTTCTCAGAAGTCCAGTTGTATCTTTTTTAAGAAAAGGAAAAAAATCCTTAAGTTTTTTTTTGGGGGGGGGAAATTTTGATTAAGTTTGATTTTACTTTCTGTTGAACCCCTTAACTTTTGAAGTCCCTTAAATGGCATCCTGAAGTAGGCTGAACAAGAGGAGAACTTATGAAAAATAGCTTTAATGAACCTAAGAATCATCACGTTATGTATATGTGATATATGTGGAGTTTCAGGCAATTACCAAAATTGATTTTACAGCTAAGTTTGTTTCATTTGGCATACGAGTCAAATGGCTAAAAGATTTGTAGTGATTCCCAAGAAACATCTTTGTCACATGTAGATCACTGCTGTCTGGTTACAAATGTGTTAATCCTGTAATGACATCATGAAAAATAGCTCTGTGGAAAGGAGGGGACACGTGTCAAGACATGTGGATTCAGCAGTGCTTCACACAGAAATGAAGTGCCCAGAGTTTGTGAGTCTTCATCCAAAGGTCCCCTCTGGGGAAATAGTTTTCTATTACAGTTAGCCTTACAGATTCTTGATATATTTTTTTTCCTTTCAGTGCTTTTCATGTTTAAACCTTCATATTTCATAATTAATAACATAAATTTTTTAAATTTTCATTTATTTTAATATTTGAGTGCTAATGTTTGAATAATCCTCATAGGGGTTTGAGCAAGAAAAGCGGCAAATACAAGAGGGAGAAAATACTGCTTGGTTCTGAAAGTTATACTGTAAAGATATTCCTGACAAAGGGTTAACAAGCAGGAGTAGAAGCATTTTGTGAAGAAAGATTTAAAACAGACTTTGAGTCTGAGCACGGTGTAGTTAAGATGTGTCTTATCAGAATGTTATTTCATTCAAACTGCTGAAAAGCTTTTCTGAACTGAAGACACATCGTCTTTCCATTTTTAGCTTGGCTCTGATTTCATTGGAGTCTGATGAAAACAAATATGGAATGTTATCTGTTGTGCAAATATCAGTGCTATTTGTTTGAAAATACTGGCGGTGTTTCTGCTGGATCATGAGGAGGCTGTAGGTATAAGGTATGTAGTAGCAATGGAAAATTTTGTTAAAGGGAAGGGTAGAAAAGATAATTCTTGGTGGCTGAGATAGCAAATCTCAAATATATTGCACTAAAAATTAAAATTTACTTACCTAAAGGTTACCTATGGAGTACATGTTCAGTGAAGCTTTTAATCCAGTTGTAAGTAGCCATGTTAGAAAATGTGGGCATTAATTGGTTAGGAGTAGAAAAAAAAAAGTCTTTGCCTTCTCTCTCCTGCCCCCCGTATTTCTTCCCCTAATGTTTTTTAAAGTCTGGATGAACTTCTGACTGAGCTGCAGTCTAAGTGGGGGTTTTCTTCATTAACATTTGGTCTTGAAATTTGCATTTTATCGTCAAATTTCATGGGTGGTGTCCTAAATTTCAACATTACATTAAGTCATTTTCAGAAGTGACAAGAGGGCTTGCATTTGCTAGCTTATTTCACTACTTAATCGTAAATACTTTTACAAAGGTTAGTTCACACTAATTTCTGAAGCATAAGGTCCTTTGTCATATCTCATGTTGGTCACCTGAAACTGATAATATGAGCCTCTATATACTCTTAATTATTTACCCAAACTTGGCATATGGGCAAGTGTTTTCTTTTTACCTATTGTTCTTTTGGAATGTTTACTTTACGAACAAGCTAATCAATGCTTAGAGTAGACCCACAAACAAACATGTTACCTCTTGCAGTGTGTTTGCATTCTTGGCACTTCCTGGCTCTTCTGAGAGGCATTAGTTCAATTGAATAATATGGTGTGATCTTGAAAAAAACTTGTAATTTAGTTTCTATAGTGAATGCTTTCTTGGAAGTAGCCTGTAAGTTTGAAAAGCTTATATATACTCCTCTTTTACCTTTCTTGGTACAGAAACCTAAAAATGTCAAAGCTAAAAATGTCAAAGCTAATCTTGTATTAATATTATTTAAAATAACAGAAAAGATTCATTGTCCTCTCTGATGTAAAACAGGGCTACAGTCTTGGGGAAAAACACATTGATTCTGGTGTCTATAAAAGTCACGGCTACATTGATCATGAACACTGAGTTTTTCTTGGTCTGTGATGGTAGAAGCTGGTGAGTAGAGAATAGTGCCTTTCTGTTATCTCTTGTGCTGTTAACGTGCTTATCCACATAGCCTTTGCTTGGAAAGAGGCTGCCTCCTATCAGCTGTGAGATACCAGGGGTGAGATCCTCACGTGTTTGTGATTTTCTAAGTCTTAAGTGAAGGAAAGTGACAGGAGGGCAGTCTCAGCAGTTAGTGGAGTTTAGGGACGATGCTGGAAAGCACAGTAAGTACTTATGGTCATTTATAGCCACTGAGGATCTTCTGACAGATATGAATTTTGTTGTTGGGTAGGTGTTGGCAGTGAGGTGGCTTTAGGGGCAGCCTCTGTGAGGAAAGGCCAGGGCTGCCGCATGCTGGACACGGATCAAGTCAGCTCCATGGATTTACTGCAGGATACAACTGAGCCCCTCAGCCAGGACAGTGGTGTCTCTTGGAAAATTCCGAAAATATTTAAGCAAGGGAATAAAATACAAAACACAAAGGCAGAGGAGAAAAAAAGAAAGATAGTGAGACACTGCACAGGCAACACAAAGACTGAAGGAAAAGGAAGAAGTGGATGTGTTGCTCCAGGCACTGGAGCAGAGATTCCACTGCAGCCCGTGCAGGAGACCACAGTGGAATAGGTATAGGAGTAAGTATTTGCCTGCCAGTGTGTGCCACACCAGAGCTTTGTGGTGTTTCCTGAAAGAACTCCAGCCCACACTGGAGCCTATGGGAACCGCCCATGAGTAGGACCGATGCTGGAGCAGGGGAAAAGTGTGGGGAGGAAGGAGCAGCAGAGAGGAACTGTTACGGAGTAATGTGACTGCACATTCCCATTCCCATTCCCCATCCCCTTGGGCTGCTGAGTGATGGGGAGGGGGTAGAGCAGTCAGAAACTAAAGAAGTAAAGGTGAGCCTGGGCAAAGGCGGGGTGAGGGAGAGTAGGGGACTGATGTGGAGGGAAGGTGTTGTTTTAACTTGTCGTTGTTTCTCACTATCCAAACTTATTTTAATTGGCAGTAAGTTAGTTTTCCCCAAGTCGAGTCTGTTTTGCTAGTGCTGATAATTACTACAATGTCTCCCTGTTTTTATCTCAACCCACTGGTTCTTTCACTGTTTCATCTTACCATCATCTCCCTTTTCCTGCTGAGGGGGAATGAGAAAGCAGAGTGAACATCAGCCAAGGTCAACCCACAAGTGGTTCTTTAAAGCTAATTATTTCACAAATAAATAGACAAAGGTTTGGGGTGGAAGGCAGTTCTCTTACAGCTTGTAGGAAATCTACTAAGCTTACAGACTCTACTGCTAAATATGTCTAGATGAAAATAGTTATGCAGATGGAGTGAATAATTAATGATACCCACCTCGGCAGGTATACATACGTATATTTACATGGGTAGATAAAGTCATATTCAAAGTTCTCTAACCCTGAACACTCAAGCTGTTGCATAGGAACATCACTGGTTTCTACCAGTTTTCTCTGGTGTTACAGTCCTTCATGTTTTTCTAGGTATAAAGGCAGACAGTTGTACTTGGGATGGGATAGAGGCTTACAGATAGCTGTCAGCATCCCAAGATTTTGGCCAGGAGGAATGACAACTATAAAATAAATAAAAATAAAATAAGTCTCATCTCCATCAGGAGACACTTCAAATTGATTTTCTTCCTGCTAAGTCTGAGAGTCCATTTGGGTTTGTTTTCATGCACTTTCTTACTGTGCTCTGTCCATATATCTTTTCATTGGCTCCCAATTACTTAATTATTTTATTCTCTTTATTGCCAAAGTTTAGCTTTTACTCAAACAAGGCACTTCCTTAGTGACTATGAGATGTGTGTTTCATTTCTTCAGATTTTGAGCAACATTTTTAATATTTTTACCTTCTTCCTCTGAATTTATACCTGCAGCTCGCCTTTTATGGGGAGTATGGTATCCAGGAACTCACATCTGTGGGTGATTCTTACTCTTGAGAGGTTTTTCCCTGTGCCAGGATTTAAGAAGTGGAAGTCTTAAGAAATATTCTGCCCACATATACATTCTTACTGTAAGCAGACAGCTGGTACTTCCTTTCATTATCCACCAGCAGGTAGTAAAAAGGAGGGAATCTGTGATTTGCATGGCCTCGAAGCTTGGGTAAGCTGTTCAAATACAGACGAATTTGTGTAGTCTGACAACATTAATTCCTCTCAGGAATTTTGTGATGGTTTCGGTAAGTTCTCCTGTTTCTGCTTATACTTGTGTGTTTATGCTCATATCCAGAAAACATGGCTTACACGTTATTGTATTTTATTGAGTTTATGCATATGGCAAGAACTGTATGTTCAGATTCTTCTTAGGCTTTTCTAACGTTTCTTAGTGCTCAGCATCTTCTGTGAAAGGGAGAGTGCAAGGTAGAATTAAGAACTTGAGCTGCAGGAAATATGTGTTTGTTTAGATAACTTCTCTTGGCGTGAATATAAAATGTCTACTGTATGTGATTTTTAATAGGCCATCTTTTAAAGTGATTGAGCAATTTGTTAGGGTTGGCTGAAATCAATGAGCTTTGTGAGAGTCCAGAAAATTCTATTTCATTTATATGCTTCCATCGCTGGCTTAGAAATTGCCCAAATTGTTACCTCTGTTTGGCAGTTTCTCTTTGTAGATGGAGAATTGGGGCATTAGAGGAATATAAGTTAAGTATTCAAGCTTTAATTTCACTTGAAATTGGAGCAAAGAGAAATATTTGACCATCAGATTCAAAGCTGTAACTAACAGTGATTTTAAGAAGCTGTGGTTTGCAGAACTTGTATGTTCCTCAGTTGTGGTTGGGTATTGTGTTTGTCAGGGTACCTGGGTTTGCATCTAGAAATGCTTCTTAAATCTGAGTATCATGGACAAATTGTGTAATGCAGCACAA
This sequence comes from Rhagologus leucostigma, assembly GCA_013397725.1. Lineage (NCBI taxonomy): Eukaryota > Metazoa > Chordata > Aves > Passeriformes > Rhagologus > Rhagologus leucostigma. The sequence goes on along the minus strand of VZTD01001193.1, from coordinate 442,051 downwards.
TTGCTAATTAAATATTAGTATATGCAAGCCAATTTTGTTTTTTAGTTTCCATCTAGTTCCAGCACATGGAAACTTGTCAGGAAACTACTCTATAGTGTATAGTTCTCAATACAAAGTGTACAAAGTGTTCCTAGGTGACAAAGGATTATTTAGCAAGAGAGTTGTTGTTTGTTTTGCTTTTTTCCTCCGCTTAATTAGATTATTTTTTAAATGTGGACATGCAAAAGAGGTTGATAAGGTTCCTATCTTCAAGCATATTGTGGCAAATGTAAGGGATTTCTAAAGGGTAGGTTAGAAATTATTTGGCCTGTCTTCCAAATTCCCATAAATACTGCAAAGTATAAAGTACAAACTGCACGTAATAACCAATTTCACCATTATAAAGAGTTCTTTATTAATGCTTTCTTCTCCTCCACCTTATTCTGGGTCATTTTTGAGGTTTCAGACTGGTCATTGATCCTTCCAAGTGTTGCTGCTCTTCAGGACTTGATCTCTTTGCTTTCAAAACAATATTGTTACAGATTTGAGTCTGAGCTGTATGTGGTTTTAAAGAATAGAGACTTGAAGTGCATCGCTCTGGGAGAGTCCCACTCACTAAACCTTGCTGAATCATATTCTTGGATAGCTTGGCTATTATGCATGTATGTGGTTATGCATATGAATGTGGAAAATTACCCCTTTAAGCCACCTCCTGCATTTGGTTTTGAGAAGCCTAGCACAGTCCACTCCATTTAAGAAAAAATCATCTTTAAGACTTGAAAACAGTATGAAATTACTGCTCTCTTCCCCCTCTTCCTTTAAAAGACTGCAGGTGGACTTGCCTCTGCAGGGACCTTAATTTAAACCTTGCTCTTATTTTCTCTGGCTCTCACAAACATCTTTACCTCAGTTCTGGACTGACACACTGCTCTCTGTAGATGCAACTGCTGCTGAACATGCTAAGGTGAACAAGAGAGAGAAAACAATAAGAGGTAAAATATTTCCTTTCATTAAAATATTCTGTACTGTTAGACCTCCTTCCTTTGATCCCTCAGCCTTGTGCATTGTAAGGCATTTGGCCCTCTGGAATTAATCAATGCTTCATTAAGAGACTTGTGTTTATTTTGCTCTATGTATTTTTACAGAGATTAATTAACTTAAGATTCCCGATGACGCCAGCTATAAGAAAACAAAACATACTGTTTCACTCTTGAAGCAGCAGCACTAGGGAGGTTGTAACAAGAAAAATGCTGTTGAAGGCTGGAAAGATTGAAGGTTTCACAGGACAGTTTCTCAGAGGCTGCTTGAAGATGCCTCAGAAAGCAAATACAGATCCAGTTTGTGGTATCTGTAGTGTGATTTTAAAAATTTGGAACCTTGTCCTAAAGAATTCTAAAATCAACTTATTTGATAATGAATTGCAATAAAGAATATTTGCATATGTGTTCATTATGTTGAGATTATTAAATTTATAACAGACTTGATATAAAAAGGGTTCATTTTTCCTGGGTGGTGACATACTCTAAATAGAGAACTTTTCTTTTCCCTTGAATGAAATAGAGTGAAACAGATAACAATTAAGAATATTTTTTCCTCTGGTGAATATATGGCTCTCATACACAGGAATAACATCTGGCAAAAATATAGGAATATTTGTGATGTTTACCTCCCTGTGAAAATGCAGCAGGTATGTCTGGAATTTTGCAAGCAGTGACACTGGTTTTTTTAATCTTAATAGGTAGCTACCAATACTTCCGAGGTGACCACTATCTAAGATTTTGGTAATATCAGTGCTCCATTATAAAGAATCTGTAAAGTATTCCTGCTGGAAACAAGTCTAAAAAAAGCACATTTGAGACAATTATTTCAGGAAGCCCTAAGTAGGCTATGCTGTTGCATAGCAACAGAGCCAGGCAGTCCTTAGTCTCTAAAGTAGTCAGTGTACACATGGGAACAGAATGCAAAAATGATGGAAACCTTGAAAAATGTAAGGCTGAGAATAGGAGAAACCAAAGTGGAATTATATACTATATAAAATGTGAATCTATTTTGTGAGGTATAATAAATTGAACTGCTTTTAAGTTAAAAAACCTGAAATGCTGTTAGCCAAATTGTGTGGGGTTTTTTGTAGCTTCTAGATAGTAATTAAAAGGCAGAATGTCTGATGGCTGAGAAAACTAATTCAAATGTAAAGTAGGTTTTAAATGCCTGCCACAGAAAAAAAAAAGGATGGAGAAGGCAATTTGTTATTAACAAACTGAAAAGCCGACCAGATAAACCAGGAATGTGAACGTCTTTGTGCCACAATACATTAATCAGTATTTTATAAATTGGCTTTTCCATCCATTTTTTTTTTATGTGCCAGGCATTGAAAATATACTTTAGATGTCTCATGTTCACAGGTCTTCAGGCTAGCCCAGTGGTATTTATCTCTGCAAATACTGAAAAATGTGATGTCATTGTTAGTATTTTTGGAAACTCCAAGCTTGCACATGAAATGTCAGATCTTAACAGAAGCATATTATACTATAGCAGTTTAATTTTTGTGAGAGGTAATTAATTTTATTAAAAGCAAATAGGAACCAATATTTAATATTTAGATAAACACGGTTGTGGTCGATCCTGCTATCAAAAAAAGGCAAATCCTTTCCTTTCAGTACAGTATTTGCCACTGTCCAAGAAGAAACAGTAATAAGCTCAAGCTCTTCTGTTCTGGATGCTGCAACACATACTTTCATGATGAGTCATGACTGCATGATTTTAAAAGGTGATCACATGCAAACAGTTGAGCTACTTCACCAGAAACTGCTGAAAAGATATGTAATACAACAAATGTTGCTTCTCTTTAGTAGCTTACATTGTCCTAAAGTTTTGAGGAAAGTACCTTGGATGGGGGACAGTTGTTGGTTTTAATAAGGAAGAATTTAAGGACAACTAAACTGTGGTGCATTTAGATATCTTGAATATTTGATAGCCAGACTACACATAGTACTGAAACATTGAAGAACCCTAGCAAATAGGTCAGGAAGAAACCTTATGAAAATGCTGGTGCGTCCTCCTGTTATAAATGCTAAGTTATAAATGCTGTCACAATACTGTTATCTAGATATTTTCTTTCTGCTGTTCCAGCTGCATGCTTTCCCTTTCAAAGGCTTTTGTTACCTGAAAACGGCTGTTGTCGATGCTGTAAACATATCAGTCAAACTGACAGAATGCAGAACATGACAAAATGCAAACTTTAGTTAACTTGGGAATGGGAGCAACCCATTGCAATGGGGGAGCCAAGCCCTGCATTCAAATCAGTGGCCCTCTGTGAAGTCCTTGAGTCCAGTTAGCCCACTGGGAGCTTTTTTGGTAGAGCAGCTGGAAGAGTCCACCACAGTCTTCCTTTTTGATTGTAAACTGGTTCCTCTAACTGAACTCTTTATCTTAATCATAACTCTTTATGCGTTATCTAAGGCAATTGCTGCTTCCTCCCCATCTCCATATGCTTTTTTCTTCCTCTCTGGTCTTGTTCTGCAGACAGATTACCCTTTATGGATCGTACCTCCCAACCTGAAATCTGATTCTTCACATCCATATTGTGTTATTATAATGCCATCATATTCCCCTAGCCCAGCACATCCATAGATAAGTCCTGGCAGCGCTAGTTAATATCTTCTTGCTACCCATTACCTTTACTGATATTTTAAAACAATGAAGAGCAAGCTCTTACCCTTTGCATAACAAAGCTGTGTATTTTGTCAGACTGGGCATATGTTAATATAGAAGACATGGGCTACATTTCTTGGCTTGTAACAAAGAGCATGAATCTTCATGTTAGTTTCATGGTTTGCTGTTAGGAATTGCAACAACTATAATGAATTGCTTAGGAATGTCTAGCCATTCAGATCTGTAGTTCAGTTGAGTATTTGAGCCCTTATAAAGAAATGGAAGCTGCCTTCTGCCATGGAGCTATTTTTTGGAAAACACAGCTGTTTCCCAAATGGAAAAGTTCACTACAATGTACTGCATATGGTCTGTGTACCACTTGTTTGTTTGTTTGTTGGATTTTTTGGTTGTTTTTCTCTTTTGATGAGAATGAACGCGTTTTGGGGGGTTTTTTGAGGGGTTTTTTGAGGTTTTTGTTTTGACCTCGCAAGCCTTAGTACTAGAAAAGTAATATCTAGCAAGATGTATAACTGCAAAGTAAAAAAAAAAAAGATAGTGGGGGGAATAGATCTTACATGGATAAGCATTTTATGGATGCTGAATTAGAAAATTCAATGGACCAGAATCCTTTTAGGTCATCTAGAGTAAGATTTGTAGAATCATAAGATACCAGGTAAGAAGGGGACCTCAAGGGTCCTAACCTCTGATCTAGTCTAACCTCTCTTGGCAAAATCATCTTTAGACAAGATGGCCCAGCACCCTGTTCAGCTGAATCTTATAAGTGTCCAATACTGGGGAATCCACCACTTGCCTGGAGAGATTATTCCAATGGATGAGTGTTCTGATTGTGAATAATGTTCCTCTTGTGTCCGGTTGGAATGTCTCCAGGAGTAACTTGTAACCTTCACCCCTCATCTTTTCCATGTTGACTCCTTGTAAAAAGAGACTCTCCATTTTCATTCTAGCCAGCCTTTAATTACTGAAAGATGGTGATAAGGTCTCCCCTAAAACCTGCTTTCCTTGAGGCTGAGCAAATGCAGTTCTCATGGTCTAACAGATCTTATTCTTAGCCCCTTCCATAGCATTAAACTTCTGCCGAAAATTATATCTGTTTCATAGCAAACCCTTTATCTGAGTGGCTTCCACGTTACTGCCTATGTATCATTGATTGTTTGGAAGGCTCATACGGGTCTGCAGGTAATTCACAGAACTATTTTGCTATCAGACCTTTAGTTAAAAGTTTGCTAACCCTGTATTTTTTTTTTTAGCGGAAAGTTGTCTGTAAGGAAAACAGTGGCTCATAGCAGTTTGGCCCAAAATATTTGCAGGTTACTGATCATGACTGTTCAGTGTTTTGGGGTTTTTCCCCCATGAAGCCATATACAGTCTGTTGTATGTAGCAGTGACTAAAGGAGATGTGGCTGTTACAAAAATAGTCACTACAGTGCTTATATCAAATTCTCTAGGGAACAGAGTCTCAGCTAATGGGACCTGTGTTGATCAATACCTTTAAATCACTGGCTGTGAATGCTGGCACTACTGACAGAAGTGTCTGAGATAATAAACTTGATTATAGCATGAATCCTGAATTAAAGTCAAGGTTAGGAAGATACAGAGCTTCATGAGCGAAGCCCACACAAATTTCCCTCCCCCCTAATCCCCATCCCCTCTACTAAACATCCTGATGCTAAGCAGACACCAACTTCATGTTTCTGCAGCAAGTCTTGTCTTTTCTGCACGGAGCATTTCCAAGCTGCCAGTCAGTTCTGAATTCTCAATCAACTGGTCTTTTCCAGTAACCCAGCAGTTGAGGAAGAGCCCGTTTTTGTTGTTGAGGGGTGCCTTTTGTGTCACAGTCTTCATGGGCTTATTTCATCTCGCTGTTCTATAAGGAGTGCTTCTGGATTGCCATATAAAGACCCCAATAAACAGGTTTTCTCCAAAGGCTGAAACCAGTCCTTCTGAAAAAACACTCTTATTTGTTCAGTATAGTGTTATACCTGTGCTCTTTGGAGCACCACACCATCCTAAGGTGCTGCATACCTGGCCTCATCCTCTCAGAACCTTAAAACACTGACCTCCCTACATCTCAGATAGATGTGAGGATGCTCAGCAGGTGTGTGTCAGGTGAGGAGCTAAAATCATCTCATCTGGCTTGAGGCCCGTATTTATCTCTATGATTATGAGGTGCTTGAAATGGATTTAGTTGTTTATAGAGGGTATCAGAGCTTCCTGAAAAGTAGTGCTGTAACTCGCTCCTTCCCTTCACAAGCCAAGAGGTTCATTCACAAACTGCAAGTAAAAAGTCTCGCAGCACTGGATGCCTTTTCTTACACACGTTGCTTGCCATCAGTATTCTTTTTAGGTTAGGCAGTGAACAGTGATGGTAGATTCTAGGTCACCCTCTTCTGCTCCCTAACATAGTGTCCCCATGTGGATATTTAAATGTTGTGATTAGTTTCTTCCATAGGATGTTAATTTCAAAATATCAAAACATTTATTGTTATTTTTTAATTACTCCCCAAACCGTCAATAATCATCTGTACTGTATCTCTCCAAAGAACCAAGGTCTCTGTAGTATTGCTTCGTTGGTTTTGTTTGCTTTTCTTTTTTTTCTTTATTTGCTGCTGTTATTTCACTGCCCAGTTTTATGGAACAGTGGAAGCTAAAACTAAATTTTTGAATGCAAATTAAGTGGTGGACGAGAGACCAAATTCTTTTATGGTCATGGGCATAATGAAATTTGCCCGAGCAAGGACATGGTAAGAATTGTAATTATTTGGCTTTTAGTTCCGTAGATCTCTTCAGGAAAACTGCAACTTAGATAACATAGAAGGAAAACCTATTAACTGTCTTTGTGAATTTTTTTTTGTATAAATTGTGAGCTGAAGGATATCTAACTTAATAGTGCTTTTTTTATGCAGATTTAGACAACCTTAATTTTTTTCTGAAAAATATCCTAGGTGGTAATTTTCTTTGTTCTGTTTCATTGTTTAACCAGTTGAATTGCCCACTAGTTTCTTTTAAGATCTTAGTAGTACTACGTTTGCTACGTATAGAATGTGCACCCTAAAAGTATGCTAACTGTCAAAGGTAAGTGACCTGTTCTGCATGACTATTTTACAGAGCTGGTCACTTCAGAAACATCAGACAGAAAAAACTACATGAGGGGTTTTCAAAGTGCAGATTAAAATACTGCCCAGCTTGGTATCTTGCATTGTTATTAATATTTTCTTTAATTGCCTTTCAAGAGTTAATGCTATTTTCCTGTTCATCTGTGTCTGTGCAAAAGCACACTATTGTATAACACAATAGATACAATCTCTGTGGAAGAAAGACACTTTTGTTAAATTGTTCCTCCGGTTTTGCTTTCAACATAGAAGACCATGCATAACGTAGAAATCTAGGTACAGGTTGCTCTGGAATAGGTCTATATCCTCACTGGAAAAAGCCCTGTAGCCCTGTCTCTAAATTAAGGCTAGATTTGGAACCAAAATTTATTTTAAAAGCATAATTATACACCTTCTCTAAATCAGACATGCTATTAAATGACAAATTCTCTTTTTCTTTTTTTTTTTTTTTTTTTTTTTCCTTTGGGAAC
>VZTD01001193.1:392662-434807 GCA_013397725.1 Rhagologus leucostigma | reverse complement strand
TTTTTTTTTTTTTTTGTTCCCTTGTGAAAGCTGAATATAGATAATTACATTTAAATAGTGTGCTGATCGTGATACAACGTTTAGCAGCCAAAGCCTGGGAGAGTTTTATTTGAAAATCTCTTATCTGATGCTGCCATTACGCGTAGATGGAGAAAGAGTGAGAGTATATCTTGAAGGATTGTACCTCTTAGCCTTACACTGCAGGTTTGCCAAGAAAATGGCCGCGCTCTGGTGCTCACCAGCAGCATGTGCCAAATTAATGGACAAGCCATATGTATGTCAAATGCCCACTCTTGTTCTGTTTTCCTTTTAAAATAATAATGAATACCAATTAGCAGAGGTACTTTAAATTCACTTGGTCTTCTTTTAGGTATCTAGTCCCTTAAACAGACTAAATTCAACAACCCTAGGTACCTCTAGCCCATAAGCAGTAGAGACACTGATTTTTAATTCATGCTGGTATACCACATAATTTCTGTACTTCTCCTCCCAAAACCTTGAGAACAGTGGCACCGTGTAATACTGGGTTTCACTGAATGATTACGGAACACAGTCAAATTTGGATTTTGTGAACTCATCAGTAAATTTTTAGGATTTTTTTTTCAATTACAGAGATTTGACAGTTATCTTCAGAATCTTGTGGGATAACATTTGCTATATATAGCATAGAAATGGAAAATTTAACATAAATTGGATTTTGGAGTTAAAGGAGTATTCTGGTAAATTTCTGAAAACACAAATACTGATTCTTTCTGTATCTGTTAAATTATACTGTTCTCATCATAGAATCATTAAGGCTGGAAAAGACCTCTAAGATCATCAGGTAGAACCATTAACCGAACGTCACCACATTCACCACTAAAACATGGCCCTAAGTTCCACATCTGTATGTCTTTTGAACATATCCAGGGATGGTGATTGACCACTTCCCTGGGCAGCCTGTTCCAGTGCCTGACCAACATTTCAGTGAAAAAAGTATTCCTAATATCTGATCTAAACCACCCCTGGTGCAAGTAGAGACATTTCCTCTCATCCTGTCACTTGTTACTTGGGAGAAGAGACTGACCCCCACCTGGCTACATCCTCCTTTCAGGCAGTTTAGAGTGATGAGGTCCCCCTGAGCCTCCTTTTCTCCAGGCTAAACACCCTCAGCTCCCTCAGCCACTCATCACAGGACTTGTGTTCCAGACTCTTCCCCAGCTCTGTTGCCCTTCTCTGGACGTGCTCCAGCACCGCAATGTCCTTGCCATGAGGGGCCCAAAACTGAACACAGGATTCAGGTGCAGCCTTGCCAGTGCTGAGTACAGGGTGGCAATCACTGCCCTGGTCCTGCTGACCACAATATTTCTGATACAGGCCAGGATGCCACTGGCTTTCTTGGCCACCTGGGCACACTCTGGGTCATGTTCAGTAGCTATTGACCAGCACCCCTAGGTCCTTTTCCACTGAGCAGCTTTCCAGCCACTTTTCCTCCAGCCTGTAGCGTTGCACGGGATTGTTCTGATGCAAGTTCAGGACCCAGCACCGGGCCTTGTTGAACCTATCCTTGACATCCTTCTTTTCTCCTTCTGCATTCCTTGGATACTTACTCTACCTGTTATGTTCAGTACAGAATATTCATTAACAATACAGGCATGTCTTGATACACTGGCTAAAATCCAAGGTAACAACCATGCCTATCTGCTATTCTCATCCTCTGTAATTCCTGAAGTACTTACAAATAATTTTCAGCACAACTTTTTGTGAGGAAGGAGTTGGGAAGGGAAAGAGACAGAAGATACTTGCATTTCTAGAAGTTTATGAAACTAAGAATCTGAGGAAATGAAAGATGCTGTATGAAAATCCCCTGGGCTGTGATGCAAACTCTGACACATTATCAGGCATAGTGACTCTACAAGAGAGGAAAGGTAAAGCACAGCTGGGGGAGATTTCTGATGGGGTAGTATCTTATCAGTTACTAAGGAATCCAGTCTTGCAATAGCAGGTTTCATTAATCCGTATTCTCACAGAGCTTCTTTCTTCAGTTTGCTGGATCATTTGGCAGAAGCAGTGAGGTTTGCAGCCCTCTTGTTTCAATTAAGTACCACATAGCAGAGTACTGGTTTTGTAATGTTTTGAAAAAATTAAATTCAAAGAACTAGTGGGACTGTGACCACCATCTTTAACTTAGGAGTACCTGTTAATGCAATTATTTAGGAAATTCAAATTATATTTCACAGAGTTATTAGCAAATTCCATTCCTTTCACAGAGACTGAAGGGGGGGAAAAAAGATTTTTTTTTGAAGTGAATGTTAATTCCTTAATGACTGGTTCAGTGAATAAGTACAAACTGCTGGGCGCTGAGCCATTCATTGGAAGGGGAACTCTTGGGTGATGTCAGTGGAGTTCCATATTTATGCAGTAATGTCTCGAGATAATGCCAATACAAAAACAGAATGGTATTTGATATTTAGGAGGAGACACAGACCGAAAAACTTGGAAGTGTCATAAATGTATGTTTGATAACATTCTTTTTTGATCAGAATGTTGTTAGTAATCCCATATTGAGCATACAGAAAATGAACTTTTAAAAACAAGTTATCTACAAGCACATTTTTCTATGGCTTTATAGCTTGTTTCATAGCTAAAACTAAATAAGCTTGAGATTTCTCCTGGTGTTCTCCATTTTTTATGGAATGTTTCAAGAGCACTATAATCTTAGAGAAGCATATTCTGTGGAGTGCAGTTTGTATATCCAGGGAATTGCTCATGGAGTACAACCTGGATTATTTTGCAAGTCTTAGAGCCCTGCAGCTTGTTCCACCTCAGTCATAGTCTTCTGTGATTATTCTGGGCCTGATGCACTCATATGCACTTTTCAAAGAAGAAAAGAAAACAAATCTGCGGTGGTTTTCTTCTCTGCTAAAAATAAATGAATGTCTTCATGGGGGTTGATAGCTATGGTGACTTTTGACTGGTCCTAGACAAATATGAAATCCAAGCCTGTATATTGATTGCTTTCATGGTTTGCACTTCCTTTTCTACAAGTCAGTTGCAATAAAAAGCATGAACAAATATAAGTGAATTCTGCTTAAAATCTTTTAGTCTGTGATTTTTAGTGAATGGATCAGATAAGTCTGAAAACTTGTGCTGTTTTCTTATAAAAACTGTCCTTGTTTCCCTTCACCTTTGCAAGTTCCATGCTGCATTACTACATGGTTGATATATTTGGCATTGCAGTGTCTGCACCTTGGGCGAAGAACAAATGGTAGACTTCTCACTTGCTTCAATATTCTTGCAGTGTTTCAATAAGAGGGCAGGTCACAGGAAGAAATGTACATGGTCTCATTCTAGTGAAAGCTTTTGTTATTAAACAGAGGCACTGCGCTATTTTATGTGTGTCAGGCAGACTTTCTGTCAACGCTGACCTCTTTTCCCTCCCTTAGGTGTCGTTGTTAGGTTTTGTGGGTTGGGTGGGTGTTTTTTGGAGGTTTTGTTGCTTTGTTGGTTTTGGGTTTTTTAACCAGTTTCCTGTTTTATAGTAGTTGTTCATAAGAGCAAAATTAGCCTGTCAGCCGTTCAGTGTTTGGCCTGGGACACTAAAGCTTGATAGCAGTGAACTTCTTTTCAAGTCAGTCAGTCTTGCAATGATACTTGATATAGTTATATTTAGACTAAATAAAATATGGTGTAGAACCCTTTTCTTGGCTTTTCAGACACATCATATGTACACCCTCATACATCTGACTGAATCTGGGGAGGTGAGGAATGGAATGAAGATGAGGAGTGAACAGGGTTTGTAAAGTTATTCAGAGGTGAGGGTGGAGAAGGATTGGCTGTTGTCTTTTTTGTATCTATTTTTAAAATAAGTGTTTATAAAAAATGAGGGGGTTCTTGGTTTATTTGAAGAGAGAAAGCTGAACCTTTTGCTGCTGTTCATATTTGTGATGACTTCAAGAGCTGCTTCAGTGTCTAGCAGCTGCAGTAGGAACAGATTAAAAAGATTTGTGCACTCCATGCAAATGTGAAGTTTTGGCTACTTTAGTAATGACAGCTAAAGCTTCTTGCTGTAGGCAGCTGTGAGTTGCTGCCTGTACGGCCATGTCCTCTGTCTGCAGTGGGCAAAACCAGAGAAATTCTGCTTAGAAATGAAGGAAGCATAAAACTGTGGGGGTGCTGCTTTGGTTTAGTAGTTCTGTAGTGTTTCTTTTCTTTGGAGTACTTCTCTAGCAGAAAGCTTCCCTGATTCCCCTATGACATGGAAACATAAAACATGAGGAAAGCACGGTTGCCTAGCATTTTGCAGGAAACCTTAGTTGTGTACACGTGAAACTACAGTAAAAGCAATGTGATAAGCAAGAGAAAGTGCTCCTCCCCATACTCTTTAACATTTTATAAATTAAGAAAATAAAATTCTAATGGCTTGGGTCTATAGCATATATTGCAGCAGGGGATGCAAATCTTTTTCTTACTGAGATTGAAATAGCAGCTTGTATTCCTTGTATCTTTGTCAGATCTTACATTAATGCACATCATCACATTATTCCATAATGACACAAGAAATAATTGTTTTCTAATGAAAAGAAGTTCTGAGCTTATACCTAGCTTACAGAGCACTGCTTTCAAACCTCTGTGTTACAGTTTAGCTATTCTGCTTGCTCTTGTCTTCAGTCATTTCAGAAACATTATGGTAATGCATTTGCTTTAGGGACACTACCATACCAAAATAAATTAGTTGAGCCTGAAGAGGTCTGTATGCAATGCCAAAACTAATACTAACAGAAAAGAAAATACACAAAACATAACTGTGTCTGTGTATGAACACAGGGTTCTGCATGCAAAAGCATTATCAATTTGTACTTTCTTATTCGTTACACTCTGCTTTTTGTAGAAAAGAACTTTGTTCCACCCCCTACCTACCTCCTACATCCCAGCTAATATTAAAAGCAGAGACAACTCTATAAAGAAATTATGTTGCTGAGGTCATTGCTTTTATAAAGTACTCACTATCACTTTATGAAGCATGGAAAATGAAGTTGGTTAAAATACTGTTGAATACAGATGGCATAAAATACACAGTGTTTTTGCTTGCTCCTCTGTTTCTTCTCTAATTTCTCCAAATTTTGAGACTGGTTAACCAGTAAAAGAAGATGCCTCAATCTATCCCACAATGGGAACCTTCCAGTTGTATTCCTAATCTATAAAGTCCTCTGTTTTTCTGGGGGTCTAAGTGATGGTTTTTGTTTTTCTTTTTTTCCTCCCGTCCAGGTACTGCTATGTGGATATTTGTTAGCAATGACTGATGTGGAATCTACATATGCAGACTTTATTGCTTCAGGAAGAACAGGTAGAAGAAATGCGTTACATGACATCCTTGTGTCCTCTCCGGGTGGGAACTCTAGTGAACTAGCCTTAAAGTTATCAGAGCTTGATATAAACAAAACAGGTGAGTATGTTTTGAGCTTTTATTATATTTATTTAAAACTAGAATGAGAAGAACACAAAGCATGGTTTATGTGCACACATTATTCCCTTGTCCCTCAGTAGCAGAATTTTTTTTTTTCTAATCAACATGAGTTGCGTGCAACAAGAATCACAGATTTCATAAATGCGAAGGGTGGTTATTTGCAAGTACAACAAATCACTGAAAAAAGAAAAGTTGTTCTGCAGTGAGTGCCTAGTGGCAGGGTCCAAATCAGGATAAATTTTATGAAAAGTAGAATATTAGGAAGAAAATAAGGAAGTCTTTATTAAAATCCAAGTCTTCGTAATATCCTTTAATGGAAGCTCTCTGGTTTGAAGCCTGTAGGAGAAGCCATGTGTCTGCTGAAAGGTTGTTGTGAAATTAAATTTTTTTCAGCTGTCAAAGGAAAGAGCAATAGGAATGCTCTTTTGTTTGTTTTTACCTGGATCTTTGTTTCTGAGTAAATTGTCGCTTTCTCCTTTCTGCTGATACTTGTCCTTCTTTTAAGGTGACAACTAGTAGTGCAATCCTAAGTCTTTAATATTACCAAAATTTTTAAATGCTTGTGCATATTCACTTGAGAGGAAGGAGGGAGAGTGGACCTTACAAGAAATAAAAATAGTAATATGACTGGGTATTTATTTTTATGTTACATGAGTAATGGCTAATGAATGAATCTTACAGATATTAGAAAGCCCTTTTCAGATGTTAGGGAAGAGGTGATTTTTGCTTATTTTAATAATAGCAGAAGAAAACAAATACAGCAAAGAAGAAACTGCTGATAAGCAGCTGCCCTGTTTGTGCACATACTTTTCTCAGGGATAAAGACGCGTTCTGAGAGGCAGTCTCTTCACAGCACAGTCAGCTGTGGGCAGCATGGTGTTGAGGTGGTTGTAGTGCTGTTTTGAAGGAGGGGTTCTGGTTTTGGCTTCTGGACTAATGTACATCCTAAGTCATTCCTTCTGCAGTTGCCAGTTTGGGACCTATAGATTCTAGATGCATGGAATTCTATCTGGGCAGGGCCTTTAGTTTATTTTTATTTAAAAAGAAATGCTTTATGTGTGTAGGTGTGTCTATTTATTTTAGTGGGGACAGGTGTAAAATGTTGGAAAAACAGGAAGTAGGTGCCGTTTGAAACGCGTAATGCCAATGTTCCTTCATGCTTTAATTTTCTTCAGTCTCAGATTTACACTTTTCAAAATTGTCTTTGATCTTGTCCATTTAGAAGATAAAAACAATCCCTATTTTTAAGTTAAACTGTGGCATGGTTATAAGCCAGAAATGTGTTCTTTTGTGAGCTATAAAAAAAAAAGTGACTCTGTGCCTGCAACATATGTTGATATGCATTTTGTACATGCAGTTAGCTGTGTAATGATGAGAATGGTTTAAATAACTGTTAGGCTAATTTGTTATACATAATTCAGGAGTCTCTTTAGTTCTTCTTGATGATCCCTTTTGCAGCCTGGATAACTTAATCAATGCAGAAAAGTATATAGAGCTGCTCATAAAATTACCTTGGATAGCAGAAACACAGACATGCCTGCATACTACTTCAGGAGGTTATGCAGTTTCCATTAGATAAAATGAAAATACATTTAAATTCTATATTATTAGTACAACTAGGGGCCAAATAAAAGCCACCAAACCAAAAAATACTGGAAAAGGCATTGTCTTACCTAGCATTCATGTGACTATTAGTGTATTATCACGTCATGTCTTTCCAAACCAAGAGAGGCGAAAAGATATTTTGCACGTCAAATCCCAGTTCAGAATATATTAGTACTTGTAGGATGCATATATGCATCACACCTGACAGGATTAAGAAGAAAACACATGTTTGGGGGTTATATCTTATTTCTTTCGAGGTGCGTGTCAAACAATTCATGCTAAGTACAACCTAATTATATAAATATAGACATCAAGTTTTGATTCATTCCTTTTCTTTTATTCCTATTACAGCTGTATGTATTTTCTTGCAAAACTGCAAGTGTGTTTGCTTTCAACTGCGTGGAGTAATGGCAGAGTAGGATAATGCAGATGTTAAAGAAAAAAAAAGGTCGTTATAAAACATATGTAAATTAAACTACCCAAGCATATTTAGTACATTCACTTTGAAAAGCCTGCAGATACGTTTCCTGTAAAAAAACAGAACAGCTTTTAACAGCACTAGGCTTGTTCAGGGACAATGTATTTTTTTGTTACTCAGTAACTGATACCTGAAGTGAGTGTTGGTTAATCCCCTCATTAATGAGCCAACCACAAATACTCAAGGGTTTACTGCATAATTATATATAATACGTATAATTACTGTATGATACTCTCCCTCCAAAACAACTGTCCCAGTTTTCTTTGTCCATGACAAGCTAACAACCTGTTATTATCTATGGAATGGATGTATTTTTCAAACCCCAAAATACAGGTTCCAAGGACTGTGTCAACATGTTTTATCCAAATTAAGTAAAAGCAACATTGTGTACATCTGATAGATAGAAAACTGGAAGAGAAATCATAAAACAGAAGCAAAAGAAATATTTTTAGTAGGGAAATCAGCAGGTAGCTCTCCTGCTCAACACTCTCAAGGCAACCAGTGCAATCCAAGAAACTTGATCATCTTGCAGGTGGTTGTGGCTAAATGAAGTAATGAGGAGAAAGTACACTGAAGAATGAGGACAAGTCTCTGTAGATCTAATCTCTAAAACAAACTGCTGGTTTTCTAGGTGCTATAGAACACAGAAGTGAAAAGGACATTTTCATGTAAAAGTTGTAGGGGTCCAAGCATCTACAAATAATGGGGGTAATAGGGTGTTGAAGTCATACAGAACTGGAATGAAGAACTGACTGTAGAAATTAGTGATTGAAAAAATTGATTTTAGTCCATGGTAGAAATGTTTGGGGTGTAAGTAGGAGGAATACTGATAGACACTGTAGAGTCAGTAATGTTACAGGAAGAAAAATGAGTTAAAAGCTGCACATTAGCAGGACTGGTAAGTGTAGCCAGCTGACCACACAACTGTCTGGTGGCTTAGAGTATTGTATTATTTGGTTTTGTTTCTTTTTTTAATACTGCCTGCTGGTTTCAAAATGCTGTGTAAGAATTACAATCTTGCTCTTGAGAGTTTCTAGCCATCAGGTTTTAAAGGAAGAATAGCAATGTGCTTAGCAGTGTTGGGATTCTCAGAACTTAAAGGAAAATTTATTTCTGTAAATATATTTTTAAGCCTTTAGTAGGAAAGTTCTGCCAGCAGAAATAAAAAGTTGGTACCAAGATAGTGTATTATAGGTTAAATGGATTTAGATTAGTGAGTTTTTTCAGCAAGTTGAGAAGAATCTTTCAAGAAGTGGTATATTAGAACCTTAGTGCTCTTTCCCTGAATCTCTGTGCTCTTTGTTTAACACCAAGGTAGTGAAATGTTTAGGCTTTTTGTCCAGGAGTGATTTTTCTTTTAAACACAAATACCTTGCAAGAGTGTTTTTTGCTCTTCAGTTTTGGGGGTTTTTTTCCTACTTTTTTTAATACTATTTCTACCAGGAGAGTTTGGCTTGCCCACATAGTAGTAGTCAGAATAAATGGAGGGCAGAGCAGGCAGAAAAAGAACAAAACCCTGAAATTACACTCATTGGGTCTTCTGCAGTATCAGAACAAATGTAGGAGGTTTTGTAGAAAGTGTTTGGACAACTGCGGCAAAAGGGATTTCTGTCCAATAGTAAATAATCACATGTAGATCCGTCCTGATGGAATCCTTTCTAATTCGAGAGATGAAACTGAAGAAGGGTTCTCTGAGAAAGTGCCTTGCAAAACAATTGTGTGTTTATTACTCAACCCATAACGAACAGAACAAACCTCACTGTTTATAGGTTAATCAACTTTCCATGCGAGTTTTCATTAGGTTGAATGTGATAATTCACAGTACCCTAAGAGGTATTTGGCTGCCTAAATACTCAGTGCATGCACAAAACACAACTATCACGTCTAAGCTGTTTGCAAGGTTCTTTGCAAGGCAAAGAATTTTTTTCCACTACCAGTGTGCCCTTTCTTCTACACAGAAAAGAGAAGGTATTTATGATGCTTATTTCTATAAACAGAAATAAATCTGCAGATGTACTGTGTGATCTGAAATGAGGAAACAATAAATATCTGCATTGAGAACCCTGCCTTTATTCTAAAGATCTGTAGATTAAAATTAAGAGGTACTGCTACCTCGATGTAGACCTCCTTACAACCTAGCCACGGAATTTTCTTCTCTTAACTTATCAAGCCAGTTCAGTACAAATTACTCAGAATCCTTGCAACGTACAAGAGACAGTGTATGTCTTAACATTATTCATTGTTATGTATCTATTGCTGATCAGTCCACTGTTCAGGGACTTGTGTCTCACTTGCACTTACCTTCCTGTTGCCTGAACCTGTGAGGTCTTTAATTTTTATGTACAATACAATACTTTGCATTTGCCAATGCTTTTCTTAGCCTTCTTTAGACAGACTGTGAGTTGCCTGCTCACTGTGCCCCTGTAGGATGTGATCCGTTCCTCAGGTCCTTCTGTGGTTTGCAGTGAGACAGCTGGACTGAATGCAGCGGACATGGCGCTGAAAACGGATGTGCAGAACTAAAGCAGCTTTAACAAGCTATTGCTTTTATTGAAGTTGCTTCTCTTTATAGCAAACTTTGTTCAGATTGGTGCAACGAGGTTTTTTCTTTTATACTATTATAGCATCATAGTGAATGAATGTCTTGGGGTGACTATCATGTGTATCCCCTAGGGTGGTTGCAACCTGGTTTTCTCTCAGGGGCTATATTACTAGCTTTTGGCCAAACCGGCACAATGAATTTTCAAAAATACCCTACTGTTTTTGTAAAATTCATTATTTTTTGGCTACTTTTGGTCTTTACTTAAAGTGATACTGGTGATTGCAGCTAGGAATTTGCATCTCAAGAGACTTTCAGAAACAAAGTATAGCTATCTTGGTAGTAAAGAGTTTCATATTTCAGTTTCAATTTCTTTTTACTTTGTTGTTGAAACTCTTGGATGAACAGTGAGGATTCTGGTAGCAAGACCTCTTTATATTAGGGTGGATTACTCATCCTTTTTTCCTGTGTTATAGAAGGAGAAGGAGATGCACAACGAAATCCAAGTGAGCAAACCGGGGAGGCCCAAGGGGAGGCAGCAAAGCAAGAAAGCTGACATCCGACTTTGACCGAGTGGAGCAGCTGCTGGATGTTTTCAGGCTACAAGAGTGTGCTGGAACAAATTTGTTTCCATGAGCAAGCTGGTAGAAAAGAAAGTGCATGTGTCTTCACTGCTGGAACCCACTCAACACAATGCTAAAAATCTGGGTACAAGCTGTGACAGAAGACAGAATTTTCTCTACCTCTGTCATTAGCAATGGTTGAACATGTATTGATTTTTTGGGATAGTGTCATCAGATGGATCCCTTCATAATGACTACTCGATGGGAACACTTTTAGAAAGTAGAACAGGTAAATCTTGTAGCAAATGGCCTTTGAAGCATCAGAGGATCTAATTGTGTATCTTAAGCAAAGGCTTGTGTGATCCTCAGAGTTTAAAATTCTCTGGCCAAAGTGTTTGCCCATTATAAGAACTGTAAAGAAAGCACTGTTTTTAGAACTTTGCATCTGTTTTACAGCTCTGTTATTTACAATGGTTTTTGTATTGTACGACTTAGATGCTCCACACTGCCCCTTCTCAACTGCTTATGAAGAATATTTCTGTTACTGTGAATTTTTCTACCACACGTTTTGAAAGGGCTGGTTTTTTGCATAAGGTGGTGATGTGCACATGATAGATCTAAACGTCAACCGCTAAATTGATTATGCCTAAACATAAATGACTCAGCAACACTCTAATTTGTTACTAGATGAGCCTTCAAAACGATTTGTTAATGTGAATACTTGAGCGTGTGTTGTGTCCTTGGTACAGTTTTGCCACTTGCCTGTAGTTAGTTGCATATCAGAGACTCAAATTGAATCTTTTATGTTATTCTTCCCCATTTTTCTAATTTTGGTCCCAATTTCTTAATCTTTCTCTGAGATATTTTTTTAAAATGTTATTCCAAGTATTTTATTGTTATGGTAGTTTTAAGAATACATTTATAACCTTATATGGGTTAAAATTCAAACTAATTCCATGGTGCTAGAGGTTTTCCTGATTCACATTGTAAAAGGTAGGCCTTGTTTACACATGGGAAAATAACTGGCATAGGTTATTGCCAATTATGTATTCTGAATGAGTTTTAGAATGCAGTATAGTCCAATGAATGGATCCTGGTCTGGATCCAGCAAGGGGTTCGATTTTTACTATTCCTTGCCCTTGCCTCAGCTGATCAGGCTGTTGAGTTTGCACAGCCAGTAGCCTGTTACCGATGCACCAGAACAGCCAAGTGCTAGAATCTGCTACAGCAGCCTTTTGGCTTGGAGTTGGAAAGAGAAGTGAGAGACTCGGCATCTAGCACCCAAAGACTAAGTTTTTTCGCATTTCATCTATTCCAAAATGACAGTCCAAACTGGGCCTTCATCAAAATACCAGGATAGCTTGTCCATCCAGGACATCACTTAAAATATCTACAAATTAATAACCTGTTCTGCAGTAGCTATTGCTGATTGATTTAGTTTTTTCCCCCTCATCCTGCCCCAATAGACAAGGCCATACAGGAGGCTGAATGCTGCAAAATGGGGCAGCCACACCTCTGTGTGACTAAGGTGAGTGAAGAGAGTGACTGATAGTAAACCATGGCAATCACACAAGCACCAATCACAAGGTCAGAAGATTTGTTTTCTTTTATTAATAGGAGGTGATGTCACTTTATATATAGTATATATATATGATATATATTTTTGTGTTGTTGGTTTCAAATGTTATGCACTTTTTAATGTTTGTAAACTTTTACTAATGAATAGTGTGATTGCTTCCTGAATATATTAATCATCAGTTAACAAAACATCTTTGTGGCCACAGCTGTTTGTTTCTACCATATGTATCATAGTACTTGTCACCTGAAAATCTTTTGTGAGATATGTGGAGGAAAAAAAACACTTCTGATCAGTATTATGAGATCATTTATTAGTGTTAATAAAAAACAAGCCAGCCGTATGCTTGTGGCTCATGCGTGTAATATTAACTCTCACCTTTTAGTGTTTGGAAGCTGAATGCCTTGCTGTCTTATTAGCTGTCAAATGCCCTATCTTCTTGGTAAGAGAAGTAGTCCATTTGCTTTGAAAATACTGTTATTCTTAAACAATTTTTATTCATTTGTTTCACTTGGTGTTCCTTTCAAACTTAACACATTATTATTGGCCTTTTTAAAAATTATTTCTCCCCCTTTTGCTCTTGCATCAAGTCTTCAAGCTGAACTGGTTGCCCCTTTGTCATGGACTAGTTACTGTCAATCTAGCACAAATGCCAGAAGGAAATAGGATCCCAGAGTTTTTTTATAGTGTTACTTTATTGATGATCTATGAAACATCATCAGTAAAATGTTGCAGAAAAAGGCAGTAGTGAAATAAGTATTTACAGTATATTAAAGTGATGGTTTTCCTTATTTTCCTTCAGTGCTTTTCTTTATTTCAGTATACTTTCCTTCTTAATTCTTTTGTGTTGTTAAATAAAATTAATTTCAGCCTTTCCTCTCTGTTTTGTACCTGTTTCTTCTATTTCTCCTCTTTTTTTTCCTCTTGTTTTAAACAAATTATGGAGGCTTTTGCTGGTTTTTGAAACACATCTCTTTGCGATGGAAAATAGCATTGTTAATTTTAGGGGAGTAAAAGGCTATTTATGTTCCTCTTCCCCCAAAAGTGTATGAGTGCTTGCTTTATCACTTGAACTGTGCTTGCTGTCTTAATTTTGGATATTTCTGTACCATCTATAAGCAGGCCTTACTTAATGTAAACATGTGGTTAGTCTCTGCCAAGTCACAGCACTGTATCTTGAGTATTATTGTTACCAAAGCAATTACAGAAGAGCTACTTTAAATATATTCACACCTTTACTGCTGTGTAATTGCATCATATAACAGGGACACTGATGGTAGAACCAGACTTTGACTGGGTTATTTTTGCTTTTGTTAATTATCTTTTTCAGTTAACCTGATGCTCTGTCTTCTGTTCCAGTATCTTCTTTATGTTTTATTGTGTTCATGATAGTTAAATGTCTCTTTAATCCATGATTATCTTAAAAAGATCTTCCCAAAAAGCTATACAAACACAACAAAGTCAGGTCTGGAATATCAGCATGATAGAATACTCCTTATCTTTAAAAGGTTTCGCTTTGATGGGATGGTGGTGGGTTTGTTGTTTCATTTTTGGGGGTTTCTTTTGCTGTCTCTTTAGATGGATGTTTTCAGTGCTTTTGTCACTCTGAAGGACCATCTCTTAAAAAGTCTCTCTATTCATGTTCTTGTTTCCATAATAAAGTCCTTGACTATATCCACAAGCATTGCACTTGCGCAGGGTTCAGGTTCCCTGTCCACTTGAAACACACTGAACTTTTAGAACTAGAACTGGACAGAGATACTGGCATTTCTTTCTTCTGCTTATTTCCCTTAATGTTGGCCATGTGCTTCAAAAAGCATGTGTTAAAAGACAGCAGCAAGCACACACATTTGTTGCTTCATCAAACTATCATTTTAGAGCCAAAAGTTCACCATGACCTTCCATAACACAATTAGTCAATGCGAAAAAATGTCAGTATACTTGCTCCTCATCTGCGTCATTTCTCTTGCATTTTTTTCCACAATTTTGAAATGGGAAGAGGTGTATCCTCATAGGAGTAAAAATGGATAACTAATTATCTGATGCCCAGAAGGAGCAGCTACCAAACTGGTTAAGATGGAATTTCTACAGTGTGAATGCCTTTCTCAGCTAAACTGGAGAATTTCAGGTGTTCTTAATGTTTGTATTTTATGTTTCAGAAACATCACTGAATTTTGTTCAGAGGAAAGACTGAGAGCTGCTGTTGAGACTGAGCACAGTACAGTAACCTCAGCTTTGACAAAGTTTGCCTTACCTCAGCAGTATTCTTATGTTGAACTGCTGTATTTTTGCCAACTTGTTACTTTGTTTTGCTCTGCATCTCTTTTTGGCTGGTTTATTTTCTGTCCTGTGGTTCCCTGGTGTAAAATAATAGCCTAGAAATACATGGAGTGCTGTATTACTGTATATTGACTGACTAAAGTCTTGTAGTGGAAAGACTGTTTCACGTAATCTTTTTGATCAATGCACAGAATGGGATCTGTTTCAAAGTTCTCATGAGAGAAGTGATAGAGCCAGGAAGGAGGTGTGGATTCAAGAAGATAGGCCAGCAATATAAGGAGGATATATTTTCTTAATAGTAAGGCAGGTGGGCCCAGTGCACAAAATAGCTTTCTCCACCATATGATGAACAGTTAGGATGTGTTGATAATAGCGAAAAAGAAGACAAATTGTTCAAGTTTAGGTGATATTTTGATTTCAGAACCAACTTCAGGTTCTCAACAGTACTCTAGAACAGAAGCATCCATAAATCTGTGGCACATACCCTTGAGACCAATCATAGTATCAACATGTTCTAATGAAATCCAAGATATCTCTTGTTCTCTAACACAGAACACAGAATGCTCTTAAAAAGCAGAAATACTTAACAGATAAGAAAATTATAGCAATAAAGGTAGTAGCAGGAACATTCTCAACTGTTCTCTACAGCTTCAGTCTGAACTTATTTTTTCCTGCAAGAGCGTAGGGGCAGAAATGATCAATGTGGATATTTGGTACATTTCCACTATTTTCTGTAACATACTGCCAGTATCTGTCTGAGAGAAAACAATGGTCAAACAATGGTGTGGACAAATCAGATAACAAGGTACTGAATCAGTTCCTATTGTTAACTCACTATCTAATAATGAGTTACATAGTAAGTTATCTAATGAATGTTAACTCACTCTCTAATAGTGAGTTAACAAAATATGAACAAGTCTTAAAAGCAGAGAGTAAAGCTAAACAAAAATATAGTGCACTCATGCTTTCAAAAAGCATCTCCATCTTCTGAAAGCAGCAGGACTTCACATTCTATCCTTTTACATTGATTTTTACATTATGGCTTTGGAGCTGCTGATGTTTTAGGATGGAGGACAGGACAGACTTGTCAACACATGACGTGTGTGTACAAATGATCTCTCGGTATTTTCTGGCAATACATGCTTCAGTACCCTGAAACCAAATGTTGATAAAAAGACCAGTGCTAGTGATGATTTGCTTATGACTTCTTAAGGTAAGCTTTTAGCAAATTAGCCATCAGTATACACTTTCGATCCTATTTGCTATTAAGAAATTCTGTGGTGCTGATCCATGAGTGTAGTGTGCTAGTTGGTAGCCTTATAAAAATTTGACCAAGGTAGACGATCTTGAGTGCTCCCAAAATGTCTGAGACAAAAATATTCATGAAAAATCCACACCACCTTCTTGCAATAGCAAAGACAGATGATACGTGTTTTGTGTTTGCTAAATAATAAACCTCTTTTATCAGTGGTTAATCAGTTAATTCTTAGATCTAGTTTCATGAAAAAACACCTTATGATCCTGAAAAATTAATCAGGTTTTTACATACAAAAGGACAAGAGATGAAATTAAAAAAAAAGGTAGCTTGGCAGTAATTTATAGGAAATAGTAACATATCACCTACAGTGATGGGAGATCTTCGTTGAGAGATCAAATCTGGAGCAGCTCTGCGTGTGAGTTGATCTATTCTACATCTGGTTTGTTGCATTAGCATGTAAATTATGTCTCATTGTGTTCGTCAAACATGGGTACTGCAAACAGATACACAGAACAGTTTTTAAATATGAACCTAGAAACAGGCTTCCAAGGCAGCAAAGAAGAAAACATGTTATTTTTAACCACACAGCATGCTAACAGATCCGTTTCATTACTCATATATTTTTGTTTGCAGGTCCTTCTTTTCAATAAAAAAAGAACAACACATGATTGTGCAAAGAAATTCAGTATTACAATGTGTACATCAGCAAAACTATGCATTTTTCTTAGTAGAATTCAGTTACTATTGGGGTCAAATGTCAAGTATCTAGCCAATGTATTTTAGCCATGTCTTTGATGTGGGAATCTTATCATTAAGTCTCAGTGAAATTTCACTGCGTTTCCTACTAGTTCAGTCAACTCACCTGCCTGTAAAATGTCTTCTGTTATCCACATTCTCTCCGATTCAATGAGTAGCTGGCTATTGATGCAAGAACACATGTACTGTAATGATATCCATCTGCTTCTTTAATATTTCTCTCTATCAATGGAACAGAATATATATGAGTCCTTGGGGGTCAAGATTTACTTTAAAACGTCCTGGAACTGCCATCACTTGTGGGAATCCAATAACTGGTCCTGGAAGAGGCTATGCTAGGTTTTTGGTGGAATGGTTTTATAGTTACAGATGAATATAAAAGACCAACACTGTGCATAAATTTGGGGAGAGAGGGAGGCTTTAAGCTTACAGTGTTACACAGCTAGCCTGAAAACCACATCCTCACAGAAATGTGGCTACTAAATTAGATCTGGCAAACTTAAAAAGCTTTTAACATTTTAAGAAGTTTTGCCATAACCCATAAAACACACCATTGTATCATTTTCAGGCTAACAGTTTCATCTCAACAAGGATAGTGTGCACTTTATCAAAATACATTGGTTAGAAGATGCAATAAAAAGTAGAAAAAGTTCATCTGACTGTACAGCTAGAAAAAAGTGTCATTCCTGCACATTGCCCTCCCTCAGACACAGCACCTACAGTTCATGCTTGTGACTGTTGCAACACACTGTATTTTAGTTTCGGTGGAACAGGATTTTCAAGAGACCCTGTGAAGTACAACTGAACCACACCTTCTATCACCAGGCATATTTTATCAATTAATTCTTTCTTCCTATCTGATGTTCAAACGAAAATAGATTTACTATTCACTCTGATGTATACTTCTGAATATCCATGTGGTAATAAAAATGGCTCTATTTTAGGCTGAAGTGGAGTAGGATGTCTTGTAGTCATTTGTAATGTCCCAGAGATCTGTACATATTTTATACCTGTATTTGCACTGAAACGACAATATATACTTTCCAGTTAAACATCACAGACCAAATGGGAATATGCAACATAAAAATACTGTGAGATATTTAGCTTTTTGAAGTATATGCTTCTGTCTTCCTGGAAATTATACACGAGTATAAATAGGGTACAACCTAAGTGTTTCAGTAAAAATCTTTGTTTTCACAGCCTCATCTTTGATCCTGCAATGCAGTCAAAATGTAGACTGTGTAACATCTGATTATAGTCATCATTTCCCTAGCAACAGACTGATATCCTCACTCAATACATTATACAGTATATTTCAGAGAACAGGGCATGCCAGAAGGGAAGAAGATGGATGACTCAACAGGTCTTTTTCATATGTAATTCTCTCATCCGTGGAAAGAATGAAGAACTCTCTGGACACAAGCACAACATCCTCATTTGCTTGGAAGTGCAAACATCTACAGTGTATGATAATAATAATAACGATTCTATAGAAACTGCTACTGTCATGGCGTTATTATGGAGCTCTCCCCCCAAAAATAAAAGAAGGCAAGCACCCCGGAAGGTAACCGATAAATGGCACACGGACACCTCCTGGTGGCACTGGGGAGTATTTTTAAATAAAAGGATTCGAAATTAAACCAACCCATAGAAACAAAGCTCCAAACAGCCACGATGGATCTGGGGTGATTAAGGGATTGAGAAAAATCTTTGAAAATCTTCAGAGCGAAGTATTGTAAATACATCTTTTACATGATTGAATTATGGCCTTGGCTTTTGTACTTAATCTCTTAAAACACATTATTTTTTAGAGTTTCCCTAGGCTCTGCACCCATACCCCATAAATAAGATTTCCATAACTATTGGAGATAAACCTGGGGTTTTTAAAGTAGGCCTTGCACCTGGTTGCAGTAGATGAACTGAAGTGAGAAATGCATTATTGGCTGGTTTTCATGCAAACTCTGATAGCTCTGAGGACAGCCCATAGAATGCCAGCTTATGTTCACCAGTCTGGCAGCACAGACAAAACCATGTACCTTCCTGGTGACATTTACTATCAGGAAATTAATAATCTGAGTATATAAAATAGGCTTTAAATTAAAATAGTCATCATAGCAAAACCAAAGAACAGTCATCTGAAATTTATGGAAAGTTTGTGCTTACTGGAATTCCCCCACCTCCAAAAAAAAAACTTTGAAGAAAACACAAAAAAAAGACCCAAACAAGCAAACAAACAAACCTCAGAAATGTCATCAAGGCAAATTCAGAAGGGAAGTTCCAAAGCATTACAGGGTGCTTGTGCTAGACCTCTCTTTCCTTGTGCTATTCCCATGATCAGGGCCAAACAACTAGGTGTTAAAAACACAAATAATGAAGAGATTTGGTGGCTATAACCATAAGTAGCCCAAGATGTTTCAAAGAGAAAAGGAAAACAGAAGAGATCTCTGGTAAGTAAACCTATTTTCTACCTTCATTCCTGATGTCTGAAAGGTGACCTAGTGCTGCAGTGGGTTCAGTTTTATATCAACAAATTTTTTCTCTTTTCACTATCTGTAATTTCTTCCTTCTCCAACAAGTCTTGTGACCAATCATTTAGGATTGTGAACCAGTTCTGCATAAGACAAAGCCACAGAGAAATTTCATTCCCTTTAAAGTAGCCTATCTATGCTTTCACAAATACAGAGTCCACAGAATATTGTAATACGAATTATGACAGGGCTGGTAAGTTGTTTTGCAATGGTACCTCCAAAGAGAATCATGGAATGGTTTGAGTTAGAAGGAACCTTAAAGATCATCCAACCCCCCTGCCGTGGGCACGGACACCTTCCACTAGACCAGGTTGCTCAGAGCCCCATCCTTGCATACTCCCAGGGAGGGAGCATCCACAGCCACTTTGGGCGACCTGTTCTAGGGCCTTGACACCCTCACAGTGATGAATTTCTTCAATACATAGCAAAAGTGTTACACTTGTATCATTCAAAAACCAGAAATTGCTATTTCACTATTGCAAACACAGTTCTACTGCGTGCACAGCTTTCTCCAAAGGAGTTACTGGCAACCTCAACGTACGTAGCAACCTGTCAACCATATCAGTTGTGAATTCTGTTTCGTTTGTTTGGGAACACATTCTTCTCTAAAACTTCCTGTTTTTTCAGAGCTGAAAATGATAGATCTGTCTGATGAAAGCTATTTACTTTCCATATATGTATATGTGTGTTTGTGTAAGTATTCAAGGACTGGAAAATTAGGCAGACAGTCCATACCCTCAGGCACATGGTGTGACTCTTGGGGATAGTGCTATGTAGGGCCAGGAGCTGGACTTTATGGTCCTTCAGGGTGCCTTCCAGCTCAGCTTATTCTGAAATTCTGTGATTCTTTGTCAAAGAAAAACAAGTTCACATATTAAATATTAGAGAAAAATCCACATCCTTTACTAAATAGCATTCTTCCACCAAATTTTGGCTATAAAATATCTGACATTAATGTAAATGTCAGCACCTTGTACTGTGCTGTCCTGAAGACACTGTTTCCAAAAGACAAAGTACCTTATGTATCCTACCATGGTAGTTTAGCAAACCCTAGCCATAATTGCAGTAGTTTTACAAAACTTGCACACAGATCCATCAACGTAATATTTTTATCTCTGTTTGACCTATGGGAGACCTGCTTTCATGTCAGCTACATGCAAGGCCAGTCAACATCTTCCCAAGACTTCACAGCTTCTTTATGGTTTCTCCTCAGTGTGTTCCGTTAAATATTTAGGGTCTGTTCTCTGAAGCATGACTCTGTTCCTCTAAAATACTTCAGTGACTGCTGTTCATGTGTTGTGAGGTCAGAAAATAATTAGGACTTACTACTTTCATCTCCCATATTACAACTGATTTGTTTTCTCTGCTGTTTTTGTTTCTTTAGGACATGTAAAACTATTCTGTAGATTTTCCAGCTTCCTGTATATTTTCACAGTAATACTAAATGTAAAGAACTGGGCAGTTAATTTCAAGCTAGGAAAAAAGCAAGTAATGACTTTGAGTTTTATGGCATAGTACATATACAATAATTACTAGACTGTGCTCAGTACATTCTGCAAAAATAATACTTTTTTTTCTCTTCACTAAGGATAACAGATTTGGAGAAGTATAAAACTCATTTGGAGATACACTCTGACTACCAGAAGCAGATTCAGCTGATAAATTTTTGGTGTTCGAGTTTCAATCACAAGGAGAATTAATGGGGTATTTGTTGCCCTGAGGTTTCACTAAATAAATTGCCCCAGTTAAACCCAGAAATTCCTATCCCTCATCTAACCAATTGGACTGGTTTGGGCGGAGATAGAGTAAGAGAGAGAGAAGTTTCTCCAGGGGATGATTAAGGAGCACAATCTAATTTAGATTCTTTGAATTGCACCCCACAAAAAATGTTTGGTGGGACTTCCTGGTTTAGTTACACAGAAAATTCCCTTCAGTGTCTAGCACAAATATTTCTTTAAACCTATATGATGAAGAATCAGGACTTACAAACTTGTCTTTTCACCGTCATTTTCTATTAATTTTGCCGTTTCTCAAGAAATGAGATAGCAAAGGCTCATATCACAAGTGGAACAGGTATTTCAAACATATGTACCCAT
Source organism: Rhagologus leucostigma (assembly GCA_013397725.1). NCBI lineage: Eukaryota > Metazoa > Chordata > Aves > Passeriformes > Rhagologus > Rhagologus leucostigma. The sequence goes on along the minus strand of VZTD01001193.1, from coordinate 413,682 downwards.
TTCACTGTAGTCATCCTTGTATTTTACAAACCACATTAACTGGGTGAATGGGGTTTTGCAGATTTAGACACAAGATGATTCACAACAAGGCTGCAGTTCATAAACACAGTGATCAACTACTCTACGTATGACGATCCACCAACCTGAAAAAACCCTGCTTGAAATGGTAATCAAAGCAGTACTTCAAAAGACACTAATTTGACCAGCTGTGCAAGGTTCTAAAGAAAGGGCATCAATAACCCCAGCATCTGGAGTTTGTTCACTTTAGCAACTGCATTACACATAGAAGTACATGACTGAGCTGACAATTAAGTGTCTTCAGTGGTAACAGCTACAAGCCTTCGCTTTTCACAGAGTCACAGAATAGGCCAGGTTGGAAGGGACCATAGTGGATCATCTGGTCCAGCCTCCCTGCTCAAGCAGGGTCATTCTAGAGCACCTTCAGTGCTATTTGATGTGAATTTTAAAATTGTTCTTACATGAAATCTTGAAAACTTCTTCCTGTACGAAAAAGCTGTGGATTGAGTTGTACCAGTGATTTTATTATAGAGGGACAGGGTGACACCACTGTATTTCATATTATCTTGTTTCTTTGCACTCACATGTAGAAGGAGATCAACTTGGAATCTATACTGTGTCCTTTTCTATTTGAACATTTGAGTAGTCCTGCAAAGTGAATATAACAGAACTAGCACAATTAATTAAACCAGTGGTAATATCTGAAACTGGATATATTTAATATAATTCAACACAATTAAATATAATCTAATACTTTTTTTACCAATATGTTTCATCAATATTAGCAAATTGATTTCCTTTTTTACTGTTTCTGTACTATATACTGACATTTCTCTCTCAACTTTCTGAAGACATGGCTTGTTTAAGCCTGAGACATGTACTTTTATTGCTTTAAAAATTACCCCATTGGGGTTAAGTCAAATATAAAGGCTTTTTGAACATTTTTACATAGGAAATACGCAGTTTCAGAGAAGCATGTGAACTCTATGTAACAGCTTCGATGTGATTCTGCTCTTTTGCCTACAGCAGAGAGAACATTTAGGAAGAGTTTCAGGATACTTTTTTTCATAATGTGGAGGCATATTGACTAAGAAAATAAATCTATTCCACTACTCAGCCAGGAGTAATAGGTTTTTGCCCACTTAATATATAAATGAGTTCAGAGCAGTGAAAGGCTCCCTCTCTTACTGCTTGTTTCTTGAACCATGCAGTGCATCAATACAATATCTGTATTTATATATAGACCTACATATCTTTATTTATATCTATATCTCCATCTAATCACATGCATTAGATATACCCATATAGAGATATACTAGCTACATTTACACAGATACAATCATATAGGTATATAGGGATATTATAGGTATATATTACACATCTCTGTAATCTGTAATGAGTAGAAAAGTACAATTTTCCAAGCAGAGTAATTGCTCAACTCACCAACCATAATCACATGGCAATTCAGTAATTATTTTTTTCAGGTTCAGAAACAAGAAAAGCAGAACATATTTTTCTTGAGCATTATAATACCTAACAAGTTCGGGTAGGATGAGATTATTTTTGTCTTTTTTCAAATGTCTTTGTTAGCATTTATATTCCAGAAAAGATAATACACTAAGCTTTTTGCAGACATATTACTAGACAAGGAAGCAACTTTGTCTTAAAAGCTTTCATGGTGCAGTTTGGCAGCTTGGGCTTTGAAATTTGTGATTTCTATGAGCCAGTCTGCCAGGCTGCATCACAAGGAAGTACAAATGTGCTGTACGTGAAGTGAAGGTGCCACATATAACCTTGACGCTTCACACATAGGAAAAGTTAGCCCTCTCTTTCAATTACCATCTTTTAGCCATAAGCCAATATGCTCACATGTCCTTGCCAGAGAGCTGAAATAAACATTGGAGAGAAGCGTTCTGCACAAGGATTGTTTTTGATTCATTTAGAGGCTCTGAATATGACAACCATTGAGTACAAGACTCAGAACTGCTCCCTAAACCCTTCATTCTTCCAGAAAGTTGAATTCCTACTCTTTTAGACAGCTATTCATCACTTTTACCAGTGATCTTTTAAAGTCAAAACTCAAAACCTGAAATAAGAGTCCTAAACACAGCTCAAGGTCCAGATGCCATGTCCTTTTGTGGCTGAAGGTGAGATCTCTTCCTCTTTCCTGTTGAAAGCCACAGAAACTTTGGGGCATTTTACTCTTTAAAGAAAGAACCTCAAGCATAAATGAAACAAAGGCCAGACGATCATGACAGTACACTGTGTCTTAATCTAACAGTCATTCTTCCTAGGACACCACTTTATCATAGGATGTAGCAATAGTGCCTGTTTCCACAACAGTTTGAAGAATAAAGCTTTGATCTATGGCATCAAAGGTTTAGCACAATTCCCATGCTTTGTCTGAGGCTTTGAATATCCACCATCTACCTTCCAGACAAGAAAGTATTCTGGTGCTGAGATTCTCAAGCCTTTCTTTTAAAGCATTTCCCCACTGCGTAAAAAGAAATTAAAGGCCTTACTTACCTTCTCCCAGGTGAATGCCATAACCACTAGATTAGCTCACAATGGGTCCAAAACTACACTGATTATTTTCTTTAAGGAAAAAGACTAGGATTGATAATCTCATCTTCAAAGGGAACTACTCAAAGGAATTCACATACTTAATAACAGGAGTCAAGCTAAATAAGAGAAAGGCATCCCAAGCTCAAAGGGAGACGTTTACATCCTTGACAAGCAGGTCTTAGACACCACCTTGTGCTATTCTTTACAGGCTTGTGTACAGGCACATGACTTCTGCAGATCTCATTTCTATGCCCATAACCCAGAGTCAGTCTAGGCATCCTCAAAGGACAAAGAATTGCAAGAGTTGCATGCTCCTCGTGAACACAGTCCAACATTTATTAACTCTTGTCACAGGAGAGATCACAAGCCACAACTGATCTGAAATTTAGATATAACCAACATTTTCTGTCCAACACCAAGAATAATACAACATCCTTAAACTGTAACTATTCAACCAAGCATTGGCAGCCAGGAGCAGATTTCCTTCTGGCATTAATATTCCAGGCTAATTTTGGTAGAGGTTAGCGACAAACATCTGCTTTTGAAGCTGTCAGTTACTCACTGCTTCTCCATCCTAGGGTCTTTAACTTTATAACACAACCTGCCTTTTTCCTGTATGATGTTGATAATTCATAAAAAATCCCAAAACCTCCTTTATCAAGAGAAACATACAACTGGAAGAATGAAATTTGGAGACAGAAGAAGAAAAAAATTCTACAAAATCCTTGGAGTTAGTCACTTTCTGACCTGGCAGTTGCTTTTATATTATTCCAAACAAATATTTTGACAACACTTTTAAAAATAAAGGCCTATTCTTCACTAAGAAATTACATTTAAAACTAATAGGAAAAGTATAACTTATAGAGCTGTGTTTAACAGAAAGATTTATCTGATATGCATAGAAATAGGTATATATGTGACAGAAAATATACCATAAATCTTTAAGTGTGACTGGAGAAATTGATGAAGGGAGACATTGAAATTAAGTGGTCATCTGAAAAAAGAAAATTACAAGTGGGCATTTTCCCTTGACCCCATCTATCTAAAATCCATCGTTCCTGAGTAGATGTGAGACTGCTGAGGCAAATTCAGCTCCTATGATGTAAGTCTAGGCTAATGGTGTTGAAGTGACTATTAAATTTATTTATTGGTTTTGAGGGCAGGAATCAACCATACCCTGTAATTTCTGCATCAAGATCATGCTGTCAATAAGATTAATATTTTATCAGAATCCAAATTTGTGCATAGATGCATTTATTCTTAGGGCATTTGCTGCCAAATTGCTACTACAGGTCCATCAGTGGAGGGGAGGGAGAGGTGTCCAACAGTGTAGTGGGGTTCCTTTTAAAACAAAATGTCTGCATCCTAGAAAATTATCCTTAACAGAATCCAATGAAGATATTTCAGAGCTCACTTCTTTCTTTGAACATATGACTACAAATATTGTTACTGCTTACAGCATCAGGGCTGTATGGCAGCATCTAAGAATAGTATATCGTTCTGAAAGTTCAGACGACAAAACAATAAATCTGAAACACAAACAAAATCCCCTTTCTTCAAACAAAATCTTGGTTATTTTCATTACCTTCATATTTATTTGACATTCAGCTTTGAGACTTTAAGGAGTCATGAGGGGGATTACTATCACTATTATTGTTGCTATCGTTTTTATTATATAATACTGAGTTCATTTTTCTTTCATCATAGCTTGATTATGCAAAACTTTCTCACAAAGTAGTCACCTAAATGGAACTGTGCTGAAATCCATTCGTGGTGGTGCATTCATCCCCCCCCACCTCCTTTCCAGGCTGCAGTGTGATCTGAGAAAATGCTTGTTAGGCCTCGTCCTTGAAAACACCGCCTGGGCTTAGCTCTGTCTGAGCTTATCAAAAAACACTGTCTGCTCTCAAGAACTCCTAACAAGCTTCTGTTTTTCTCATGACCAGCCTTGGAAAATATTTCTCTGGCCTGAATGGCATTACATTTCTATTCTCACGCTTTCAAAGAAAGTGCCGACCCAAACTGTGGCCAGGATGAAGCATTGTTATGACTAAGCCCACTTTCTTGCAACCCTATAAACAGCGGTCCAAAACGAGACCCTTTGAGCTCTCCTGGACCTCAGCAGGCCTCTGACCAGCAATTTCCCTGCGACTGGGACGCCTCTCAGAGCCAGCAAACCCTCAGGTTTGCAACACCTGGAGGATGTGTCCGGGGCCGATAGCCTCACTCCTCGAGGCCCAATCCTTCACCTGTCAGGAGATGCAAAAGCATCCAAAGTGAGTATTTTCACTGACGTCTGAGGGAGATTTTTCCACAGGTACCTCATCTTGCACTGACTGTTTCTGTCTGCCTGCATACCCTTTGCACATATGCTATAGCAAATCTGGAAGTTAGGTTAAGGTTGTAATTTAGGCTAAGTGCTGTTAAGTGTTATTTCTCTGTTAGGTTGTTAAGGTCAAGATATAAATGAAGGTATAAGTTGAGTTAAACTACTGTTAAGTTTAAGTGTTGTTAAGCTTTAGGCCACACTCCTTTTCATCCTCGTTTACACTGTCTTTACACACAGCCACACACACACCCCTAGGTAGTTTCAATTCATTTCTGTTTTGATTGCCTGGATTTTGTTTGGTTTTGTTGTCGCTCGCTTTCCCTTGTTGTGCCTTAGTTGCCCTTGTAAGTAGAGTGAATCTTGCCAATGCATCTGTTGTGCTTCGTAGTTTAATATTAAATCTGACTTTTGCTCATATGCTTGCTGGTGATTTTTTGAGCAATCTCAAGCACACTCATTTGGGACATCATATAACAGTAAAAATAAGATGACTGCATGCATATATTTAATTCATGGCAAGTAATTAATTTAATATAATGGTATGCAGCATCTACATGCCTCCAAGTTTTATCCTTAGGACAACCCCACCCTGGGGACTGACATACCCATGAACCTGAGTAATGACATCTTTCTACACCATCCTCACCTTCTTTTTACTGGGAAAGGTAAAGAGGAAGGTCTTATATGCTAAATCCTTTTTACCAGAAACATGGTGCTTTTTTTTGGAAGTTATTAATGATACTTGCTGAGGTCAAGAGATGTCATCAGTACACTTGACTTTCTCATTGTCCAAAACAGGGGCTTTATAGGACAGCGGATGTAATTTTCTTCTAATGGAAACCATTAGAGTGAGTGAGAACAGTGAGCTGGTACATAAAGAAATTTTACTTCCCTGTAGGACTGTCTTGGTTTGAGACAAGTTTAGGCGAAAACGCTCTGGAAGGTACGTCTCCTCCCCAGAAGACAAGTTTCAGCACTCCCTCCCCCACCAATACGAAAGGAATTTCTTGGATGAAAGTGAAAAAAACTATTTATTTAACAAGCAGAGCGCCGGCAAGGCACAGGAAACAAATGAGTAATATTAGATAATAAACCTCCTAGATGCAGAGAAAGCTGGTGCATTCAAAGTTCTTTTCAGTAGCTGGCTTGGCCCCTCCCGAGGTCCGAGGCCAGGATTTGGCATCCCTGCAGCCTCCCTGCCAGTCCACAGGGTCTGATGATCTGGTTCTCATATTACAGCTAGGCCAAACAGTTCCAGAAGAGGAAGAAGAAGTTACTGGAGGATTTCGGTGTGCCATTACGGGAAAATTTCTTGCCTCAGCTAACAGGCTGGCTAAAAGCAGGAAGGTGCTCCCTTGGCTCCGCAGGCGTGAGAACGCGGGGGAGCGTGTGAGTCCTTGAACATAAATCGCGCTGAAGAATTCGCCCGGCTTTTCTCCCCCCTCTCCTGGACCCAGCTTAAAGCTATGGGACCCATTTCTGGGCATAAAGCAGACGATAGGGAAATACAGTATTATCATAAAATCACCCCAAGACAAGGACCAGGGGCCCAAGGGCACAAGCCTGAATCCTACTATTTAGATGTTCAGTGCTGCATTCTAGGAGGGTTCATCCCATGCTTGCTAGACCCTACAGACCAGATCTTTTCTAAGATACAATGTCTGGTAACTGTTCCACATTTTTTGTTCACTCAAAATATGCAGAGGAAAGTAACTCTGTCAATATCACATACTTCCAAGTTACACTTAATTACCATAAATGCATGTGAGATCTATTGGAGGAATTCATTATTTGAATGCTTCAGAAGAAATGACAGAGGACAGTTGGAATTTAAAACACTGACAAAGCAAAGAACACAGCAGACAGATATACAGTGTGCGCAGAGATTCCAGAAACCTGATGAACATCATGCTTTTGGTTCAGTTTCTGGTTTACAGCAGTATTTTTAAGAAAAGGTAGGGCAGTCAGATTTCTTTGCAATGACAGGTCTTATTTGCTTCTTCTGTGAGTACCCTTCCTCTGACTTTCCCAGCCTCACTCTTCTTTTCGAAATGTGTCATTAGCAACTCCGGTTCTAGAAGTGTTGGGCTTTGTCTCCAGTCCTGCTGGTCACAGAAAATGTTACCTTTCTCTTCCAGCTAGGACTGGACCTCTCCAAAAGCAAGTCAGACATCCCAGACTGGAGCATCCTCCAAGAATTGTACCGAAAAGTCAGAATTTTGTTTTCCTGAATAACTGTAGATGAACCTTCCCTCTTTGACACTTCACCATGTTCCATTTCATCTTTTAAGTCTTCTAAGCCTGAGTTATGGAGTGAGATCCTTTTCTTTAAGAGTTTCAGAAAGCCATTTGTAGTGACATAGCAGATGGATGCAGCATAGCATTCTCTAGCTATGAAGTCACATAGCAGATGGATCCCTATTAAGGCAGTCACAGATCATGACAGTCTCTTCTTCTTCTTCGTTTTTACAAAAAACCATTTCTTTTCAAGTTTCTCAAGCATTTTGCTTGACTGTATTTCATTAAGGAAAGAACACTTACAAAGCTTCTCCTGTAAGCCAGTACTCTGTACCCAAAACAACGACAACTTACACTTCTGAGGACCCGAGTAGAAAGGTAGCACAGCCAGTCAGGCAGAACATCCTCTCTGGGCAGAGGCTCAGGTGCCAAAGGACTCCACAGTCACTTTGGGAGCATAAGCTTCACTGTTACCACTTTTCATAAAGTCTTATTTGGAAGAGGCTACTGCAGAGAGAGCTCTGTTCCCCTCACAGTTCTTGATCAAGTCACAGGCTAAAAAACATGGAAGAACTCACTAATGAAAAAGCTACAATAGATTATTAGTTATGATAGTTGTAATCGGTGACACATGCTTTTCATCACCCGTTTGTAAGATTTGGATAGAGAATGATAACTCTTACTAAGTAACTAAGTCTTACTGGTTAATTAAGCAACGTAGAAGTAAGAGAAGACTACAGAGCAGTCCCTTCATGCCTGAATAAAAGGCTCTGGGATTGAATACCTTTGCTGTTTAATATAATATTATAATAGCTTGTATAAGAAGGAAAAGGAGTACTGTTTAAGGGCCTGCCCAGATTTCAGGAGGGTTGTTAGGCAAATACCAATAGAATTTTTGTAATAGCATTTGACCACATCATTGTTTCACTCTCTGCTCCTACTTACAAGTTTCCTGACTGCACTGAACCTTCTGCACAACTCCTTCAAGCAAAATCCTCTTTGCAATGAAGGAAAGGTTTGCATAGTAACTATAAGAATCTCAGAGTAACGTAAGAAACTGTAAGAACGTGAGGTCAGATCTCAGGCTGATGGCTTTCGAAGCACATACTGAACCACAAAAGGATAAAAGAGAGCTTTAGCGTTTACTAATAACAAGGGGTCACATTCTTTTCTACACCAGTTATGTGGGTGTAGCCTTCTTTAGTCAGAAAGTCAAGCACCCAGGTCAAGCCTTTTAAGAACCACTTTTCTAGGTATTACTAAGGAGAAAAAAGTTCACATCTTGCCTGAAAAAAAAAAGATTTCTCAGTCTGTTTTTCTACCCCACAGCAGATAGATGAATAGTCATAGACAGCATGATCAAAACATATAAAAATGATATTTCACACCTACTTTCAAGTATAGAAAAGAATTTATACCTTTTTATTATTAATAGTTCTGGAATTATGGAGTTGCTGTGAGAAAAAGACACAATAAGCTTGTTTTGTTGTTCTGATATTCAACAACAATGCATGCCCATATAGAGTCACCTGGTTTTCACCTAGTTTCGGTTGGATAGTACTTTTCAGTCTTGATTATTTAGCGTGCAGCCAACTGCACTAAGAAATTTTTTCATACCTTTAAGGATGTCCTTCCACTCACACGAAGGCTTTCTACTGGTCATTTAAAAGAACTGTAGCTAAAACTGATTACTGGGAAAGGAATAATTTTTGTTTCTAAAAAATCTAGTCTATCTGAAAATGAAACTAAAATAGTTTCCTTGCCAAGGCCTACAATTGTATTGCATGTAGGAAACCTTGTGTCTGTCAATATCACTTCACAAAGCATTACTAAAAGAAGCATAAAGATATAAATCTTCTGTACCACAGTAGCATCCAAATTCAGCTTCTCTGCTGTTTTCATGATGGTTTAATGATCCATAGCAGTAATGGGAATATTTCATAAATAAATAGTGCTTTCTGTTAAAATGGTGTTTCCTCAAACTAGGAATGGCAGGAGTTTTAAAGCTGCAAACAAAAGCCTTGAAATGGTACCAGGAAAGAAAGAATTTCTCTTCAGCAAACAAAAAAAGGGGAGAATCTGCCTTACAGGGTGTGCATATGCTATTTTGATGGCGAATACAGATTTCTGAATTTACAGTGCAAACAGGAAAAATGCAGAGCTCCTGTAAATTACTGTATCAAGTAGAGTACTGCATGCTGATCCATATCTCCATAGATATGAAACAGTGACCTCATCCCTTCTACTAGAACTGTGAAATCTGTTATATACAAAAATAGCTACACAGTAATTGTAAGCCATTGGTAAGAAAAAACCAATTACCTCAAAGAATGCCGGTGGCAGCATTTGCTTCTAATTTTTGTTTTTGTTTATGGCAAAAAATAGTAATCATTTTGTTAGGAATAAACAGATGTTTATGCATCAAGCATATTAACTGAACTGGCATGCACACAACTATAGGATAACATACACAAAAGATGACTGATTAAGATAATGGATGATTAAACACATCAGCTGATGGAAATTACATTTGAGATTTCTGTGGAGGACTTTGAGGGAAGTACAGAACTGGAAAGAGCTAAAATGACAATTCAAATACAAGGTCCAAGGTCCAAAAAGTTTGAGGTCTGAATGTAGGGAAACTGAATGACCTAAAAGATATCTACTCATTCATAATAAACTGTAGTTCTGACATAGAAATAATAGTACAAGGGGATGTTCAGGTTCTGCCAGGAACTGCGCTGGACTTTTATGTTTGAAATGAATTATAGAATCACAGGACAACATCAGCATAGGATGGTTGAGGAGGGAAGGGACCTCTGGAGGTCATTTGCACCAACCCCCTTGCTCAAGCAGGGCCACATACAGCAGGCTGCCCACAACCACGTTCAGGTGAATTTTGAATATCTCCAAGAACAGAGACTCCACAACCTCCCTGTGTAACCTGTGTCAGTGCTCAATCACCCTCACAGTAAGAAGCTCTTTCCTGGTGTTCAGAAGGAACTTCCTGTGTGTCAGTGTGTGCCCACTGCCGCTGTCCTGTCACTGGGCACTCTTGATAAGAGCCTGGCTCTGTACCCTTTGCCCCCTCACTTCAGGTTTTTCTACACATTGATGAAATCTCTCTGAGCCTTCTCTTCTCCAGGCTGAACAGCCCCAGCTCTCTCAGCCTTTCCTTACTGGAGACATGCTCCAGTCCCTTCAGCATCCTGATGGCCCTCCACTGGAAGGCCCAGTATGCCCATATTTGTGTTGCACTGGGGTATCCAGAATGGGACACAGGACTCCAGATCCAGTGTAGTACTCACTGGTACTGAGTACCACTGCTGAGTACAGCAGCAGAGTTTCCTTCCTTCGCCTGCTGGCAATGCTGTGTCAGTGCAGTCCAGGACATCATTCCCTCTCTTTGCCATAAGAGCAAACGCACCAAGACTTGAGGAAACGTATCCTGTAGGACTGGTCAGTAGGGAGGATATGCCTATCTGTAAATATGGGCTAAAGGCTATATTCAGCAGGTATGTAAAGTGCTGACTTGGGAGACAGAAATGGGGCTTGCTCTACAGTGACTCAGCCACCATGCTCTGAGCAAAACTCTGCATTTGTCTGCTTGTACTGCAGGCACTTTGAAACCCACTTAGTCACATATTTATCTGAAGTGCAAACAGCCCCAGCCCCTCAAGACATGGCTGAACAGCTTCCATCTATCTCAACTGCATATGGTGATTTTATGTAGAACACAGGATGGGTGAGAGAATTTGAGGTACTTTGAGATGCCCAAGACTCTCCTTTCACAAGCTCAAATCACATTTGTATGCTTAAGTTTGGTTTCAGGAAAAGGTAGGTACAAGTAGTCTCTACTGACTCTGCTGTCCCAAATTTTGTTTATGGTGCATAAAATGCATACAAGGGATAATACAGACATAGTCATCCAAGCCAGATCAGAAGTGCAAATGAGGAGCTGGCCTCATTTGGTTCTGCTTACAATACAGAAATCAGTGAGGGAAATAATAATGAGAGGCAAGTGAAGAACCTGAGGTTGCAGGAGCAATTCTTGAGAGCAAAGTTCTGGAAACAGATGTTTGAATACCTGGACAGAGTACTTAGAAAATAGCCCAATCTGAAATACTGAGAGAAAATCAAGCCAAGAAAGTAACACGAGAGACTGATGTTAAAGTATGCAGAGGAGTAATAGAATTCAGTGGGGTTTCTCCCTGAACTGCCAGTTGCACGGCATTGCTAAGCCAGCTCTTTCTGTCCTATCGCTAATGAATTAGGTCCACAAAAAGCAAGAATTTCACACTGGTGGAAATTGAATGAAGTTGCCCCTAGAACCAAAGGGAGGTAGACAGACATGCAGGTAAGAGGACACTGTATTGCAAAATTTTCAGGAACTGTAAGCAGTATCCCAGAGCTGTAAAAGATTTGTGCTGGTTTAGTGGCAGTTAGATGCACACAAAAAGTGTATTCAAAAATACAAAATTGGGCTTGAAGCTCAGTTTGAGTTCCTTGTTTCTCTCTTCAGTTTTAATTAGACTTTTTATAGAATTAGTTCTCCAAAAGTATTTAAAGAAAAATCAAAGGAAGGAATCAATAAGGAAAGAGAAAACCAGCAGTGCCTGCCAGCAAAACACTCATTTTTTTTCTCTCATTACTGCTTATGTTTGATCTCTGACTAACTCCATTGCATTTTAATTGACAATACTCGGCACCATCTGATACATTTATGATCTAAACAGCCTTCCCAAATGGACACAAAAATATACTGAACTCTTAAAACATGTACATGTGTTAAAGACTAAGAAGAGGCCCATAAGAAATATTGACGTACAGAGACACAAAATAAAAGAATATTTATTGAAGGAATTTTGCCTGGCCCATTTTATCTTATTTTAGATATAATCTGTTGAGAAAATAAAATTTAATCCCACTTAAAATCAACAAAATCCTCACAAATATCATGGAAGTGGCATCAGGAAAACGAAACAAATAAACTAAAATCCCATCACAAAGTGTTACAATCCATGTGGAATACTGTCTTCTCAAAATCTCCTTTGTACCCATTATTAAATGAAAGCCAAAATCACATACTTAAATTTTTATTTTGCAAGTATTTACCTCTCTTCAAGCAAAAGGAAGATGATTGTGAGTAAGAGGCAGAGGAGACAATTTCAGCTCTTCATTCTGCTTGAGGTTTTTCATGCTTTCATTTCCTCTTTCTGTGTCTTACTCTGCCAGTGTCAGTAACAGCTCGAGACCAAAAGACTTCCATAGTTTCTGGATATTATTCTCGTAAGTAACAGCTTCTATATCCAAATAGGGGGTTTTTTTACACTCAGTATCTTAGAGCAAATATCAGCCTAATCAGGCCCTGAATTCAAAGTGTGTCTCATGCTGTTGGATAAAAACAGAAGCCTTGACTCAATTTCATTTCTGAGATCAATGTATGTAAATCTTTTAAATCAATATGAAATTTCATAGTAAGCCAAAGAAGAGATTCAAGGAAAAGCTATGTCTAATCAAATACTATCCAGTGAATCAAATAATCAAAGATTTTTCTGCATCTCTAAATTCTACAGTTTGATCAAATGGCATGAAATATTTAAGAATATATTGTGAAAATTATTCCGACCTAGCCTATGTCCCCTCTATTTCTGATTTCTGTGATTAAAAATGGAACTATGCCACAGCCCAGTTGCTGATATAGTCCAGTATGATGCAGTGTGATGGGCCCATTCCCCAAAGTGGAAGCACGGACTAATATTTCTGTGTTTCTTGCTCGAGCCTGTGTATATTTGGTGAGTTTTTATAAAGATGTGGAAAAGAAAACTTCCTGCCAGATGGCAAATTAGAAAATAAAATGCAACATTTTGTTCTTTACAAATAAATCTACAGTAATTCTTAAAGTCACTCATGAGCAACCATTCATCAACATGAATACTGTTTTACAATCTACTATGTGCCAAATGTGTCAAGATTCTTCCATAAGTACTCACATGAAGCTGGAAGGATCAGTGGATTTGTATCATATGGTGAAATTAATTTTTTATCCAAGCATATGACTACATAGCAAAGCAAACTATACAGAGAAAGCCATCTCAGAGTAGTTCAGACCAAGGGCCACCACATTTGACACGGTAATTTTCAGATTGTTGATAACTTCCAGTGTACTGATCTATAACCAAAAAGAAATTTATTGCAATATTCTGTTGAGCAGGGTGTTAGAAAGGCTGGGGCATCAGTTTTCATCCCACACTCTCAGTAGATGTAATCACTGATATATCTCAATACTGGAAAACAACATGGGGCATGCAGATATCTAGCATTTGGGGAAAAAACCCACAAATCATTATGAGACAGAGGGAGTTCTCACCACGGCCATGCACAAATGTTACTGGCAAGACATACAGGGAGAAAGGCCAAAGACATTTACAGAGTGAGGCTGTGGCTTTTAAAGGAAAAATAAAAAGACAATCACTGGGAGATCAGCTACAACTAGAACAGGCCTGGAGAATTCATTGATTGGGCTCTTTGTTTAACTTAAGGAAAGTACATCCAATTTAATGATACTCGGGTTAGAAAAAACTAAATGTTCATCTAAAACTAGATAAAACTCTAGTGTTTTCTTTCTTTGCAAAACTATCAGGTATAAATGATTTAAGAAGGACTTTTACTGGCATATCCATGGCTACGTATTCCCAAAGAGAAGAACCGCAAATTTGCAAATTTAGTCACATCTCACAAGAGCTGATATGCACTGCATAATAATTTGTCCAGGTTTTTGTCGAAGAATAGATGGATCACAAGACCACATTCTGGGAAAAAAGCTATGTATCTTAAGTGATAAATAAAAAAGGAAACTTTCGCCTCTATTCTGCCAGAATATTTTATTCTGAAACAAAGTCTAAGTTCAGCCAGAATTTCTAGTCTTACTATGATCTAATACACCCTGCTCCTCTGCATAGTGAAGAAATACACTATGAAATTACAATATAAATATAGATTAATTTTTAATGCCATTTTAATTTCTTAATTTTAAAAAATTGCCTAAAAGGGTGAAATCACCGCATCTCATTGACAGAATCATGGTACATACATATAAATTTAATTTTATTTACTGTGCAAGGCATTAGGAGGGTTCCAGAAGAGCAGAATATTTCACCAGCTGGGTGGTCAATTTGTTTGTACATTACAGAAATGCACTCAAGTTTTACACGTCTACGTAGCAAAGTCCATCTTCTAAGTGAGCATTTAGGAAAGACAAACACATAAAGTGCTTTGTGGAACTCTCTGGCTTTGCAAAATCAACTTTGAAGCATTGTTTTCTTTCTCAGTAATCTCTCATTTTTGGCTTGTGCTGTGCTTTATAAAATAGATTGTGTCCTAAACCAGCAAGCTGAAGCATGGAGGTGTGTTGGACATTAAATACAAACGGTGCAGGGAATTTACCAAAAGTCAATTTGTTTAGTTAACATATTCTGTACTCTGAATTGCCCACTTATTTTTTAAGAACTTGCCTGCTAGTAGAACTGTAAGAAATAACATCCCAACATATTGTCCTGAATGAGTGTGCTTAAGATTACTCAAAAAATCACCAGCAAGCATATGAGCAAAAGTCAGATTTAATATTAGACTACAAAGCACAACAGATGCATTGGCAAGATTCACTCTACTTACAAGGGCAACTAAGGCACAACAAGGGAAAGCAAGCGACAACAAAACCAAACAAAATCCAGGCAATCAAAACAGAAATGAATTGAAACTACCTAGGGGTGTGTGTGTGTGTCTGTGTGTAAAGACAGTGTAAACGAGGATGAAAAGGAGTGTGGCCTAAAGCTTAACAACACTTAAACTTAACAGTACTTTAACTCAACTTATACCTTCATTTATATCTTGACCTTAACAATCTAACAGAGAAATAACACTTAACAGCACTTAGCCTAAATTATAACCTTAACCTAACTTCCAGATTTGCTATAGCATATGTGCAAAGGGTATGCAGGCAGACAGAAACAGCCAGTGCAAGATGAGGTACCTGTGGAAAAATCTCCCTCAGACGTCAGTGAAAATACTCACTTTGGATGCTTTTGCATCTCCTGACAGGTGAAGGATCGGGCCTCGAGGAGTGAGGCTATCGGCCCCGGACACATCCTCCAGGTGTTGCAAACCTGAGGGTTTGCTGGCTCTGAGAGGCGTCCCAGTCGCAGGGAAATTGCTGGTCAGAGGCCTGCTGAGGTCCAGGAGAGCTCAAAGGGTCTCGTTTTGGACCGCTGTTTATAGGGTTGCAAGAAAGTGGGCTTTAGTCATAACAATGCTTCATCCTGGCCACAGTTTGGGTCAGCGCTTTCTTTGAAAGCGTGAGAATAGAAATGTTATGCCATTCAGGCCAGAGAAATATTTTCCAAGGCTGGTCATGAGAAAAACAGAAGCTTGTTAGGAGTTCTTGAGAGCAGACAGTGTTTTTTGATAAGCTCAGACAGAGCTGAGCCCAGGCGGTGTTTTCAAGGACGAGGCCTAACAAGCATTTTCTCAGATCACACTGCAGCCTGGGAAGGAGTGGTGGGAGGAGGATGCACCACCACACATATAAAGACTGTTATGCAGGTTCCAAAAGCCAATATACGGAAATAAGAAAACAGCAGAGGTACTACATCCAGTGATAAAGTCACAGTCTCTGGTCTCCTTCTATTACTGGCTACTCAGCTTGAGAAAATCTTCTCAACAGCATGGCAGCCAAGAATTTAAACTCATATTTTCTTTGTCTTTTGGGCATTATTGTGACTCATTTACTCTTATATGTTCAGTTTGGACTCACCTTTATAAACTGAGCAATTTCATGTTCTGAGAGAGCAAAAACTGTTTACTCCAGTACTACTTACCAGGTTTTATTGTGGTCTCTGGTCTTGGTCTGTCTAATTTGGGACAACCACAGCAAACAAATCTATAAAACTGTACTGAAAAAAAAAATGGGTTGCTAAAAAGATTGATAGCAAAATCATAATACTCCATTCCTGAATATAAATTGTGACTATAACCTACAAAAGAACAAAAGGCATTCTTGTAGGAATTCAACTGAGGAATTATTTTAGTAGGAGAGTAATCATTCTTTTCTGCAGTCCTCAATTAGCATTAACTGTAAGAAAAAGCTTATTAAGAATATTTAAATTTTAAAGTCCCCCTGTGCAAGCATGTCTGAATTCCCAGAAGCTAGTTATAGTGCAAAGTGTATTAATTAAAATACCGCTTTGGGAGATCCTTCTTTATCCAGTGTTCATTATTATCATGAAAGATAGTGGAAAGGTTTTGATTTTTTATAAAGATTTTAGTCATTGTGATGGATTCAAATGGTGAAAAAGAGCATTTGAAATATTAATGAAATTCTGATCATTTTACAGGACTTAGTTTTTTGGCATTTCTGCCCCAGATGAATGATTTGCACAGCTTTGCAAAGACAAAGGGCAAGGTATTGTCAAAACTCTGGATCCTGGAGTCACTTTCTAAATTGACTAAAGATTTGGAACAGTACAGTGTAGGGATTTTTCTATATTGATATATACAGGAAGCCACATTTATTCAATAGTTCCTCTTGGCCTGTCTAAACTGCTTATAAGATTCATAGCCCATTTCCCAGAGCAGCCTCCACTTATCTGGAGGGACTGTTGGGAGTGTGATTATTTGTAAATGTCAGAGTTCTTTTAGCGTTACATTTTACCAAATATGCCCTGTGATCAATATGCACCTTTCAGATGAGCAAAATCCAGGTATCTCTCGCACATGAGCGGTTACATGATAAACAGGGCTTACACATAGGAAATGAGTCGAGTTTATTGTTGCCAGTCAGGCTGTGCCAGTCATAAATATCTGCCAGTCATAAGCAAGCAAAGAGACAACTTGATGTCTCAGTAATACACCTAGGACCTGTGAGGACAGTCCTTCAGTTCTTCTGCTAGAGGCCTTGACAGGTTCTGGCAGAAAGATTTGATGTCACTGCTTCCGTAAGTTTTGAAATTGAGGACCCTTCCAAATCTTAGACCATGATTCCATGTCTCTAGGCACTTTTGAAAATGCTGACTTATGCAACCAATGATCCAGACTAAGCTGTAACTTTTATCTATGCCCACAAACCATAGGGAAAATGGGTTTTTCTAATTTATCACAAACTCATAATTTGTTTCTTGCAACTTATCCAGGTGGGCAAACTCCTTTTTTTTTACCAAAAAAAAAAGAAAACTGTCCCGTTACTGGCCAGCAGAAGGAGACCTGAGTCTTTTTGGAAACTGTGTCAATGTTAGGCGGCCTCTCCATACACCTGCTTAGTATCTGAGCATACCTCAGATTAAATTTTACCTCTCTTCTTTGGAATTCCTTCTGGAGTTTGGGCATGGGTAGGCGTGCCTGTGTTGTATTTGTATGTGAAGTGCTTGTATTCCAATTCTTTGAAACAAGTTTGAGTTAGGAAGATGTGGCTTTTGCATTTAGGGCTTTTTTTTCCTGATTCTTCTCAGAGACACTCAGGACTCCGAACAGTAGGTGTTCAGACTGCATTACTTTTAGAGGCAAAAATTTCTATCATCATTGCTGACTCTGCAACACAACTGATACGGAACAGAAGCTAAATATATACTGGTGCCTACAGGCTTACCATAGCATAGCAGATGTAACCTAAAATGTATTAGTAGAAATATTCCCAGCAGAGGCAAAGAAATCTAAGTGATGCGGTAAGATCATCTCTCAGGGACAGTTTAAGATTCTGATCACTCATGAAACATGAACTAACATGGAATAGGCCCAATAAAGGGTACTATGGTGGCTATGGAAATGGAAAGCATAGTTTCTGAAGACAGTTCAGAAAAGCTCTACTTTGTTTAGGCTAACAAGCCAAATACTGAAACAGAATGGATGCTAATTCCCTATAAATGCATCAAAGAGGTAAAAAATGAAATATGTAAGCCAGAAATAAATGCTGGCACAAGCATATATGGTGCTAACTAGCAATTAACAAATTTAGCATATGGTTTGGAAAAAAAAAATCTTAAATGTTAGAGGAATGTTATTGCATCAAAGCCTTGAGTTTGGTATAGTAGGTCTACAGAAGGAAAACACAGGCTTGGGTTTTTTTCAGTATAAAGGTAAATTTATGAGGGCATTCATGTAGTGTTGCATCGGCTGAACCAACAGCTGTTGTGGCCGGAGGGCCAAAGAGCCCAGGTACAGAGGGTGCCCGCTGCTGGACAGGCTCCAAAGTGTAAGACGCCCCCTTACCTCAGTGAGAAAGGCCTCCCCCCTTGATCTTGTGACCCTATGGAGATTCGGTGTCTCTGATTGACCAGCAGCCAGACCCCTTGTATCCCTGAAGAGGATGTAGTCCAGCCCCCACTCCGTCCCCTCCTTATCCCCATTGGTTCTTGTATTACCCTCCCTCCCTGCTGTAGCCCTTTAAGAGTGAATACCGACCGGGAACACATCCCTTCTCGCCCGAGACAGCATCGCGGTAACAATAAAGTCCGGTGCTCCGGCGGGGGCCATCTCTGACTCATTTGCTTCTAGTGTCGCCTGAGCTAGCTGGCTCAGTGTGAGCGTGGCTGCGTGTATCCATGGCACGGGTGAGAGAGCTGACTTGCGAGGTGCCAGGAAGCACCGCCAGGGGTTCCTTAGCTAAGGTTGCCCTTGGAACAAGCAGCAGCTCTCCATCGACACCCACACGGAGATAATGTAGCACAGCGGCTATGATCACAGAGGACTAGTCCTCTGTTCCCCACACAGACACGACAGTTTTTAAAAGACAGCTATTTTTCAGCATCAGGAGTCCTTTAAAGTATACTGTCCATAGTCATAGCTGCACAACAAATGTTCAGACCCCAGCCACAAGAGCCGGAAGAACCTTTTAGCCTTGCACCAGAATCCTACTCTGAGGCAGGTATTGACTATTTACTTGTCTCACCCTGGAACAGATGATACATTTGGCCAAGCAGATCCCATAGACCATATCAACTACAGAGACAAATCTCTATAAACTGTGCTGGGGAGTTGAGAGGTACCTCAGATGTGAACACCACATTGTAGACACTTAAAGGTGGGTGACCTGAAGTTATCACATGCCCCAATTTTTGACAAAAATAACCTCAAATTTCAAAGAGAAACAATAAACCAAACCAAGCAAAATACACCTCTAATATGAAACCTTCACTAAACTGAGAACATCTTCTCTGGTTTTGAATTTGCAATCCACATATGGAAATACCATGAAAGGAAGGGCACTTCTGGTACACTATCCTAATGGTTAATTTATCAGCAAATGCTTGCTAGCTTATTTAAGTTCTGTGTCAAAGATTTAAAGGATCATTTGAAAAGTTTAGAACTCTGCAACTTGGTGGCAAACTAGTTACTTCTGGCATGGCCTGTAATTTTATAAGCATAAACTCCAGAGACCAAAGGCAAATCTGAAATGTACTTTTACTAAATTAACTAGAAAAATTGCAGCTAGAATTACCATATATATCCAAGCTTTTGGTCTTGAATGATGATTTGAATCATATATTAATCATGATTTACGTGCTGGCTGTTTGCCATGCAGCATCTGGATCTATTTGTTCCATGCTAAGGGGATGCAGAGAAGATAACATGATCATAATCTCTAATTTAATGTAGTTTTTATGTATTTGTTTCTTTGAGTTGCATTCACAGATGTGCAGTGAATCTCTATCAACCAACTTGTCTAGCATAAGAAGATAAATTATTTGCATGTGCCTGTTAAGACAGCAGTAATTTCTATGAGATTCATTGTAGTTTAGAAAAACTTTATTAGTTGCTCATGGCATATTGCCCCAAGAAAGACAAATAAAAGATCTTAAGAATTAATTCTAAAATAATGTCTTGAAGAAAGAAATATTGAAATGCTTTGGTTGCTAAAAATGTTGAGATCTTTTGTAAAGGAACAGAAGAATTTCAATATGTATCAAGGATTATTTAAATTCATTAGCCAAAGGCAATTTAGTAGCACTATTTTCCAAAAAGATCCATTACTCAGATGTTATCCTGTAGCAGGAGATTCCCTCAAGATACTAATCTTATATTAGCATCTCTTTCAGTTAAGAAAATAACAGGAGGAAAAAAGGGTGGGGGAATCCATTGTCTGCAATTATTTTCAGGACACGAACCTGAAAACAATTTTTTTGTGTTTTTCCTGTAGTTGTCCTAGTTTTCCCATTAGCAAGGGGACACCCAATATGGCCACACATCAGCACCCATCCGTTCAGCTACTGAGTGCTGAGGGTGGAGGGTCCCTGGCACCATCCCCGTTGCTGCCCGTATCCATGCAGGGACTGAAGGCTCAGCTGCTTTGTCGACTGCACGGTCATTTCTCCTTTGTGCTTTGCTTTGGTCTTCATGTCCAGGGAGGTCGTGGAGTCTCGCTCTCTGGAAATATTCAAAATCCACCTGGACTCGTTCCTGTATCACCTGCTCCAGGTGACCCTTGGCTTGGCAGGGGTTTGGACTGGATGATCCCCAGAGCTCCCTTCCAACCCTAACGATTCTGTGATCCTGTGTTTCATGTACAAGCGCTGCTCTTGGAAGGCGATCCTGATCACAGCATAACCTCAACGTATGGGCTTCGGGACCCGTCAGATCGCACCTGACTCAGGATAAGCCTGGTTTTTGCAGGGAGATGCTCAGACCCGGTGCCCTGCTCCCTTGGGAAGACCCAACCAGGGGCGCAGCCTAAGGGTGGGTGACACCGCCCGGGCCCGGTGAGGCGGAGCGGGGCTTGTGATCCCCGGCGACGGGCGGCTGACGGGCGGCGGTGGGTTCGAGGCGGATGGGGCGCGGTCAGGACGCCGAGGCAGAGCGGGCGGGCCGGGCGGGGCCGGGCGGG
>VZTD01001193.1:344005-392489 GCA_013397725.1 Rhagologus leucostigma | reverse complement strand
CCCGCGGGGCCAGGCGGCGGCAGGACCGGGCTCCCCGCGCTTTGTTTCGGGCGCTGCTCGGCTCCTGCACCGAGCCCCGCCGGCCCCTCCCTGCGGCGGCCGCGTTCCGAGCCCGCTCGCCGGGGCCCCTGCGGGCGGGGTGCGGCGCAGCGTGCGGGCATCTTTGCCAGGAGCCCTTTTTTTGTGGTAACAGATGGCTAAGGTGGGTGTTAAGATCCGCTTATCATGCTAGGGAAATGTTCAGTGCGGCGAAGAAAACTAGGTATGAATTTGCTGACAGGGTATTTGCAACTTTATCCTGTGCCGGTTGAATTAATGAAAATATCCTTGCTCTCCGAAATGGTAACATCGTTTTCTTCGATGATATTATCCATCATGACATAGATACCAGCTTGGAATTCATGAAGTTACGGCTTGCAATATGAGCATTTTGGTAGGCCTGTCATTACTGCATTTTGCAAGCTGCTTTAACCATACTACTTAAAAAAATAGAGACCTGTTCCGAGAAACTATACAACACAGTCATTAAGCCTTCCGTGCTCTACTTCTCTACAGGTAACTGAGTGCTTAAATAGGAGTAAGCACAAACTAGCCTCTATTCTTTATCCCTTCTCGAACAGTTGAAGAACTGAAGTAATTTTCACAGAATACCTGTGTTCTGTCTTTAGTAGATTGTACAGTAATCAGACCCTGTTCTTGTGCCTAGTGACTTCATCAAGACTCTAAGTTTGGACATAATTTGGCATTAAAATCCCAAGAGATTTCCTTGATTCACTTGGCTTCTTTGCTGACTGTTAATGCTTTTGAAATTTGAAAGGTGATGTCCAGTGTTTATCAAATAATGCCTTGTCAGGCATTCCAGCTCTCAGGTGATTGTATGTTGCCTCTCCAAAAGGGGAGAGTTTGCCTTAATTTTGAGTAAGCTATGCGCTTGACTGCATTTGAGACTGTACATCATCTGCAGCCCATCTATCAATTGATTTGGCTGTGTGCTAATTTACCAAGGCCAGCTATGCTTGCTGTGTTGTGTAAGCTCTAGCACCTTCATTACAGAGACTAGGAGGAAAGTAGATGTACAGATAACAGCAGAATGCTGAGAAAACTTGTGATTTTTTTTCAGTAAAATTTGTTCAGTTTCTGACTTCGTTGGAAATGGTTTATATCTTGTTTGTATTTCAGAAGGTACTGGGAGTGGAGGGAGGAAGAACTGCTAAATCATAGGTGAAATCTCATGTTTTACTGAACCTTTTCTTTAAAGTACTTTCAAAAGCTAGAGCTTGTCAGAGCATTTTTTCCATCATGTGAAATGATCCTTCTGAACACTTGAGATTAATTTCAGAATAGCACAGGAAGTCAGTCATGTCTAAAACTCCTGTTGTCCTTGCCTTCTGAACACTCATACCTCGTACTGTTATCCAGCGTCCTTGAATGCAAAAGTTCTTGAAACTGAAAAACAGTTTCCAACATTTTTATGGGTCATTTTGGGCCATGTTTCTATTTTTTAAAAACTGCCACAAAATAAAATACTTGCCTTTCTGCTTCAAAATATTTGAAGCAAGTGGGTTTGCTTATATTTACAGTTTTTCAGTTTAGGCTGTCTCTGTTCATGAATATTAGCTTAGGCTCAGATTAAGTTTTTGTAGAAAGGTTGACCTAGGACAGAAAAAATGTAGGCAAAGCCAATAATAATAATAAATTATTTCATTGGATATTATGCTTTTATTCAGTCATTGCTCCATTGGCACCTCAGACGAGCATTGCTGGTTGCCATCTTCGATTAAATTTGTGTTTGGATGCGCAATTGCACAGTCATAGTCATCTGACATAGAAGTATGGGCAGCTTCTGAAATCTGGCTCAGCCTGCTGCCTCGTTATATTAATGCTTAGTAAAATCATTTCCCAGAGCTGACTGGTGCAGTAGGTGCTTGGCACTGTCTTTATCTGTTGACAGCAGTCTCTTGGAGTGTCTATGACTGTGGAAGAACCCCTCAGGCTCAAGGTGCTTTCTGGACTTGCCAGCCTCAGAAGCTGGTGCTTTTGCTTTGCTGAAGCTCTATTGAAGCTCAGCATTATAGATGAAAGATCTGTTTTATTTTGGTTTATATAAGCGTGCTATTAATAAGAAAGAACACTACCCAGTTTATAATGATCCTTTCCAGAAAGTGGAGAGATGAATGTGTAATAGTTGGCATGTGGAGCTGCATTAATGACGTTTAAAAAGCTAAATAATATTTTCAGTGTTGCAGTTGCGTTTTCTCACTCTGCACAAGTTTAAATGATCTGTGAAATGGCAAAGTAGGTTTCTGTGTCACTTAAAAGTTTCTTCTAAAATTTACTTTTTTTGTTCCTTTAAGCCTGTTGCTGTATTACTTTATTTTTTTATCAGTATTGTTATATTACTAGATTGAGTCAAATTTGTACCTTTAAAGTTTTGTAAAAGTAGTGAGTGCACGCTTGTCATTACAGGTGACAAATCTGATATTAAGTCTAAAGTCTCTAGCATTTGTTACTTTGCAGCCTGTGTGCTGTTTGGCGGTTTTTCAATTTTCATGTAATTTACTGATGAAAATAGAGCAATAGACTGGCTCTGTCTGAAAATGTAGTGATCTCTAAGGTGAGCTTAAAAATCCATTCATTAGTAGTTCACCATATGCTGCATCTCAGGACCGTTTTTGATGGATTAACATGTTCTTGTTGCTTTCACTGCTGGGTGTCAAGAAAAAAGCTGTCACACTGGCGTGTTTGTTGCTCTCTGTTTTGCTTGAGCGAGATGGAGCCAAGCACTGAATTCTGACTTCATTTAAGCCAGAGCAGTCCAATGGTGGCGTTTGATCGGCTTCTCTCCAGTCTGTTGTTTTTTCTGGGAGGATGCCGACAACAGCTGCTTCAGCCAACTAAATGCCGCTTCCCACACTTGTTCACAGCCCATCCCAGCCTAAGGAATAAGGGGCAGAGGGGCAGCTGTGCCCGAGGGCAGAAGTCCAGCTCTCTGTGGTAGGTAATGGCAGTGCTTGCCCAGCCCCACGCTCGAGCAGCCAGGGAAATTTGGTTGTGGTGGGAAGGGGATGGGTGGCTGCTTGCTCAGGAAATAGCCTGCAGTGTCAAACCCTTGCGGATCTGCGTAGGGACTACTGTGATGAAGCATGTGCACTCTGAGCAGCCTGGGTGTGTCCTCGAGGTCTCTCTGTATAGCATCTTCTGCTGAGAGCTGGGGTCTGTGCTGTGATAGAATTTGTCCCTGGACCCTTCCGTGGCATGGGTAATGTCTGAGATGCCCTGCTCCGCACCTAACAGTGCAAGATTTCTCCTTTAGGGTTTTATGTTAGTAATGTGACTCTTGAGAGCAAGTGCTTGTTCTTGCTTTGATGGAGCTTCTGAATGCCCAGTCTTATTTTTCTTATTTAATAGTGTAGAAAATTATTGGGTTTTAAAACGAAAATAATATTAATGTGAGTGTTCTTTTCCCTTTAGAGTTGATCTTTTTCCTTCCTCACTGGATCCATGCAGCAGCTTCCTTACTTTGGCAGCCATTTTCTTTAGCTCCATTTGACTTCAGACTTCAGCTTTTTTTTTAATAGGTGTATCTTTTGTCCAACAGAAGAAAAAACTCATTTAACTGTACACTATTCTTAAATCAGCAACTTGGAAACTATTAAAGATTGAAATGCAAAACTAGTATTACTGTATGTTATTTTTAAGAAGTTGTTTATCTGTGTTAGCCATTAAAACACAATGATAAATGTGGCTTTGCACTGAACTGATGTTTCACTGGGCGTACTTGCACCTCTGTTAAGTGATCTGATTTTGACATTTAAGACTCTGTAACTGGTCAATGTATTTACTCTTTTTAAAGCCATCATGCTTTTATTTTTTTTTATTAATGGTTGTTTTTCTTAAGGAAAAAAATTCTGAAAGCTGAGTTTAGGCTGATATGACATGGGGAAGTGCACTACGAGAATATGTTTCACCTTTAAAGGAGAGGAAGTAGACAGGAATGTGTGTAGACAGGAATTTCAATGTTTCAGTTTAGAACTAATAGATTTTATGCCTTTTCTATGGTATTTTTAGATTTCTTGCATTTTTAACTTAAATTGCAGAAGCTAGATTGATCTACTAATTGACTTCAATTGGTTGAATATAGTGGGAAGATGAACATGTTTTAACTGCACACACACACGTGGTGTGGTTGACGTCAGAAGCAGGTGTTGCATTTCAGTGAAACCTGGTTTCAGGGATATGGTAAGCACTTGATTGGAGCAGCTGAGGAGTGGGCTTACTTTCTAAAATTCTAAGGGAGGGGCAAACTAGGAATTAATACATTATAAATTAAGTTTATTATCAATTTTTTTAACACATTATTTTTTACCAGTTAAGATTCTGATAGGCAAACAGACTTAGGTAGGTGTTGCTCTGTCCAATTACACTTGTGTTGTAGAGTGTGTAAGCCCAGATTTGCTTTGGGGATCACTATTACAAAACAGCCTTGTTTTAAGGCTGGTGTGAGAAGGCAAGTCTTTGCCTGACTGCCCTCGCAGTCGTCACAGTGCCTGTAGCCTAATACAGGAAAACAGTGTGCTTATGATGCCAAAGCAGAATTGTGTAACATTTACATGGGTTTTGCAGCTCACATGCTTTCTAGTGCTTCTAGTTGATCTTAAAACTTGTTAATAGAAGGCCAGATCATGTATCTGGAATTCAAACTGATCAAATAGTGCTGCTTATTTGCCTTTGGTTTAGTTGTGTTTCCATAGGCTTTGTAGGGGAAGGTTTCATAAATTTTTCTGGATGACCGTCATGACTGAATGACTCTCTAGAATACATGTACATTAATACTCAGTATGGGAACAAATGGGAGGAATTGGAGGTCTGCACTCAGTTGAAGGGCTAGGAACTAGTTGGGATCATGTGTAGGTGGTAGGACAGCTCACAGGACTGCAGTGCTGTGGTGGATGAGTACAGGCTCTTCAGGAAGAACCAGCTGGATGGCAAGGGGGGAAGTTGCCCTCTATGTGGGAGAGCAGTGAGAATGCAACGGAGCTTTGCTGTAGAACCACCTGAGGGAATATGAATCAAGGTTAGCAGGCAGACCAGTGTGGGAAAAGCTGTTGTGGCTGTCTGCTAAAAGCCACTTGATCAGGAAAAATATGAGGTCTCTCTCCTAACTGGAGGGAGTCGTGGATTCACAGGCACTGGTCCTCATGAGAGACTTTAACCTCTGGAGAGACTTTAATCTGCTGGAGGGACAAATCAGCAAGGCACAAGCAGCTAGGAGGCTTCTGGTATGCATTGATGACAAATTCCTGACCCAGGTGATCAAGGAGCTGACAAGGGAAAGCAATCCTGCAGTACTTCATATGTACAGACATGTGAGATGTAAAGGTCAGGGGCAGCCTTTCCTCCAGTGACTTTAGGATGGTTGAATTCAGGATCCTGAGAGGAGGGAGCTGGGTAAATAGCTGGACCTCAGCCCCAGAGTTCAGGAGAGCAGGCTGTGACTTTAGGGATCTGCTTGCATGAGTCCCATGAGATATGGCCGTAGAGAGGAGTCCAGGAGAGCTGGTTATTTTTAAGGATGTGTAATGTGACTGGCATGTTCTCACATTAAAAGTCACACTTCATATGAGGAAGGAAGGAAGGAAGGACAGACAGTTGTAGTAAAAGGAAGTACACCATGATGTGAGTTGTATGTGTGCTGCTGTTACAGTCATTCTTGACTGCATGCAATTCATTTCTCAGTCACCAAAAAAACCTATATAGAATCCTCCTCCAGGCTGTCACTTTGAGGCAGTGGGTCTCGCCTTGATAGGTTATTTTCAAGGAACTAAAACCAAATTCCCCATCATCAGACTCATTCATGTACAGTGCAATAACAGGGTTTTTGACAAATATAATGCATTTTCATTGTCAGGATGAAAAGCTGATATAAAAATGTGCAGAGTTTTTCTAGAGTGCAGACTATGAAAAGGCTTTTCACCTCGAAGGAATGGATGCTACAGTGCTTTTTGTTACCTTTTGGAAGCAGAAGTGACAAGTTTATACAAGATTGTCAATACAGGAGTAGAGAATTCAGGAGGCTTTCCTCTGAAATTGGGAGTAGGTAGATAAAAATAGATAGATTTGCTATTTGTTAGACAATTGTGAAAACTTAGCTGCTTAAAAATTTCAAAGTATATGAATGACTGAATACTAAGACGCAGAGCTTGCTATGATTTCCTCTTCCTTTGTCTCTTTCCTGCAAGCTGCAGAATAGCACAGGTGAGAAGGGATGTGCTTGGTGGGCTAAAACGTGCACATCATCATTTATCAAGCAGACTTGACCGAAGTACGGCGAGTACTGCCTGTTGTTAAGAATTACAGTCAGTGTATTTGCCTGACTTGCATTTGCATTTCAAAATTCCTTTTGGCAAAATAATGCAAATTTATAAAACTTAGATTGTTATTGGAATACTTTTTTCCTACTTTGGTACATTCATATTTTCATTATGTTATTTATTTCTCTTTCAAACTGCTTTTAAAAAATTAATGCTCTAAATTGTATTTGGCTGTTTAAAGAAATATTCAAGGGTGTATGCAACCTGGTCTAGTTGAAGGTGTTCCTACCCACAGAAGGGGGGTTGGAATTAGATGATCTTCAGGATCCCCTTCCGACCCAAACCATTCTATGACTCTGTGAAGTGTTCCCTACTTGTGTCACTGCATTGGTATAATTTTTAGGTGGCTCTGGCTTGCAGTATTTGCCATTAGTTAGGCTACGGTTATTTAATGTGTTGATTAAAAAAATTGTAATAGGTTGAATCTGAGTTAATTGATGAGCTTTTGAGCCAATCGCGCTTTTGCAATTTTGAATATAAAAGCCTGTGCAAGCGCGGGAGATTTCTCTCTTTTTTCTTGCCTCAAGGACCGAGGGGTGGCCAAAGGCAGAGGGGTCCGGGCCGGGCCCCCCACCCTCCTCAACCCGTCAGCGCAGCGGTGGTGTGGGACTGGCCCTCCCCTCCCAGGGGAGAGCTGTTCCCGCTCTGCAGGCAGCGTGTAACCAAGGCCGTGTGGCTGAGATGATCTGAGGCCGCCGAGACCCCGCATGGGACTGGCGGGGCTTGCGGGATGCCTTTACATCCAGCACAGCTCTCACTAAAGCCGAGGAAACACCACACACCGCAGCTGACAAAAACACGTTTTCTTTCAAGTCAGCGAGGAAGGAAGGGAAAAGTAAAGTCACATGGGATGAGGCTGAACATGGTGACCCCAAGGTCAGAAACAGAAAGGAAGAGGGGAGACCAGGTGGGAAGGCAGCTAGATGGCGACGGGAAAAGAGGGCTGTTGTGCTTTTTTTGGCGCAGAGTTTAAAAATGCTTCTTGCAAAGCTGTAGAAAGGACTTCAATCCATTTGGAAAAACTTGGGGGGATGGGAAATTCTTGTGCAGCCTGTGACTTTAAAGAAAGGCCCACGCCAGGCCATATAGAAGTTGTGAGAAGCTGTTAGAGATTCGAAGCAGAAAACCTTTGCTTTCAGGCTGAGATAACTCATCCTTAAAAGACTAAAACCCCATTTTCTCCTGTGGCCCGTGACTTGGCAGTGTGGGAAGACTGCGGAAGATTCATGGGAGAGATACCTTTTTCACTTCGACAGGACCAGGCGGACTGTAAAGTTGTGAAAATTCTATGGCACAGTAGAAGAACCTCTTTTCCTTAAGCATAGACTCTTAAAAAAGTGCAACTCCAACCAAGAATCCCATGTTCTTGCTTTGTTTTCACTTGTAAAAGGTTTGTGGTAAAGAAGGAGGCATTGGGAAAGAAAGGTTTAAAGGTTTGCTTTTGATTTCTTACATTTTCTTTTTTCTCACTTTTCATTCTGTTGGTAATAAACTTTTCTGTATACCGCAACTGTTTAAGTGTGAACCTTGTTTTGCCTCAAAATTTCTTTACATTTTCCTCAATAAATCCATATTCCCCTTATGCATATAATTAGATTTCATGTGTTTGGCATTTAAACCAACGTCAAACCACGACAAAAATATAACCCAGTCATTATTGATTATTGGACATATGTTAGAGACTGGGCAGTCCTCAAAGAACCAGATGCTGTGGCTTGATGGTGCAGATTCTAACTAATGCGGGGAATAAACTGCATTTTTTTATTGTAAAAATAAGTACTCTTAAATAAGTACTCTTAAATGAAAAATACCTTGCTTTTGGAGATGAGAATGGAGTTATGCTAAAAGCAATAAATACAGTTTTGCAGAGGAGTTTGGCAAGTGCTCTTCAAGTGATAACTTTCAACACTTGTAGATCACTTGGGGCTTCAAATAGGTACCTAGTCCCAAGGCAGGGAATTGTACCAGGGTGTTTCTGCACGTTTGAATTCAGAGAGGCTTGGTGAGTCTGATTATTACAGTTGTCTGGCCCAAATAGCTTAGTACTGTCACTGCTGTAGATAAATAAAAGGTTTTGAAGGGCAGTCAGACAGATTTTACAACATGACAAAATACTGTTACGAAGGGCAGTCTTGTTTCTGCAATTTGTATCTGAATGCACACACATACTTGGCTATATAGAGCTCTTCAAAAGAAAAAAGTGTAGCAAAACTTCAGTTATTAGCTGTCCAGCAATACTGAAGACTTCTGCTCCCTCTAAGTCTTATTTACACAACTGCTTTATCTATAAACATGACAGCAAGAACAAGTGCTATGGCTGTGACTGTGTCAGATCAAACTTGTATGTATTGATGGGTCTACACACTGTACTGAGAAAGACAAACTGAGAACTGGCAGCTTGCCCTTTCTGCTGTAAATCAGTTGTGGTATTTGAATATGAGAGGAGAGAAAGAAAGAAGTTGTTCCCTGGAAATCTAGGTTTAAAGGAAGTCTAAACTTATCTATAATTTGAAAGCACCATGATACATCTGGAGACTGACTGTGTAGCTGTACTGTTAGACTTAGTGGTTCACCCCAGACTTTACAGCTAAACTCTTAACTTCAAGATCAGAAAGTGTAGGCAACTAGGCTGTGATCGTACTCAGAAGGAATGTGTGCAATAACTTGTGTAAGTACAAACCCAGTGATTTGGAAGTAGCTGGAGGAGGAGGAGCCCTGACAGGGGCAGTTTATAAATGCAAATTATAAGATTATTGTGGTCATGCTAATAATCTTCCAGTCTGGTTGTTTAAGTCAGAAACCTGCATCATACTAGGTTGTACACTTTGTTTTTATCTGAGACTTGGTCTCAGGCAGACAGTAGAATAGGACGTAAAGCTCTGTATCATAGTTCTGGCATCACTTCCACTGAAATACCATTTCTGTGGTATTCACATAACAATTTTGATCGTATTTATCTTTTATCTAGATATGTTTTGATTAGATAATCAGTAATAATTATTTCAGTCCTTCTCCAAGTTAACTATATTCATTCATGTTTAATACAAGCATCTAAACTGCGGGTGATTAGCGGTATTAAAATTGGTAAAAAGGAAAAGAAGTGTAGCTGCTGGATCTTGGGTTTTCTGTGGCTGTATAACCAAAATGATTTTAAGAAGTTCTGCATTGTTGCTAAATTTACAGACTGAAGAAAATTGCCATGAAACTATCTTACTACCAGTTTCTATTCTCAGACCAATTTGTCAAGCATATCCTCCTTCTGTTTCCTGATTTGAGTGTTCCTTTTTTTTTTAACCTCCTCCCCCCAATGCATCCCAAATTAAAAACCATTTCAGTTAACTTTTTTCAGGAAAAAAAATGCAATAGATATCATACATGAATGTCTTTTAAAAAAATAAACAAAACAAAGCCAAAACTAACTCAATTGCAACTTCTACAATTTTATTCCCATGTCTTTCTTTTAAGTTACTAGATTTCATGTGGATAACATTGCTAAGCCTTCTCTAAGGGAAGACTCATGGACTCCTAGAAAGAAATATTAAGGTTTTGTGGTTTTGGTTTGTTTGGGTTGAGGTTTTTTTTTTACATTAAAAGTGAGGAAAATCACAGAGGAATTAAGCTGAAGGGGTAAGTGTGCAAATGTAAAGGACACATGGCTTCCCATTTTCAACAAAACTTCGGGAACTTTCATTTTTTTAAATAACTTCCTTACGTGCTTTGAGTCAGTGATTTGTCTTACATGGGAGGTGTTGGCAGTAGAAATAGCTCTAGGCAAGTGTGATTACCTGCCAGCAACAAGGGCGGGTAGTAGGAATGCTGTAAGGAAATCCAGCTCTGTAACTGTAGCTGCCCTGAGTGGTAATTGGCATGCCTTGTGCATTGGTATGTCATATGTAAATACTGCTCGTTCAGGTGAGCAGCTATCAAGTCTGCTTCTTTTAATGTGGAATTTAAACACCAGCTCGAATTCTAGAGTTCAATGAACACAGAAGAAAACTGTGGGACATGTAGCCTCTTTTACTAAGGCAGATATTTGAATGAATTCTCTTCTCAGCCAAATCGTTAATCTTACACTGTATGCCTTATTTCAAGATCACTGGTTCGGATTTACTTCAGCTAATTTGTTAAAGATACAAACAGAGTCATTTTGTGGTTTTGGGAAATGCCTCTCTCACCTGTTTCTGCAAAGCTGAGGGTTGTATTAGAATGATGTCATAAAAAGAAGTTGAACTCTTTAGCAGAAGTGAGTTTGCAGTGATGTAGGTTATCATTATTAAGAGTGCTAGGGACTCTGAAGAATGAAGTCATGAAATAAACAAACAAATCTGTGCATACCTGGTGTTTTTGAGTGGAGAAGCTTACAAATGTTGCTGCTTACCCTTCAGATCAGTGGTGAGGGCAAGTTCCCAGCCATCTAAGCTTTGTACCGGTGTTCATGTGCTCAGGCTTGTGGATTTAAGAAAACAGACGTATGGAAAAATTTTCAGACATGATTTTTTAAAAAAGAGATTGAAAAAAAACAGTTAAAAAATAAGTTCCTGTTAATTCTTCATAGCATTCAAGGATAATTCAAATGCAAGAATAGAAGAAAGCCAAGATCTATCTGCACGGTTTGCATTTTTTCTGCTTCTCCTACTTGTGTACATCTAAATGCACAGATATTTAGATGGCACAAAAGGAAGCTTGATATGACTTTCATTTGTAAAACTTGGTTACTGTCGCAGTCCTGCTATGCTGTGGTAAGGAAAGGCTTATTCAGAGCTACATGGAAAAGGTATATTAATTAATTAAAGATATGAACATAATGTTTTAAACTGCACTTTTCATGTGATTTATGATTCTTAAAATGCATTGTGCTCCATAGTATGTTCATACAACTAACACATTGTGTGCAGTTACATACTGGTGATGGATTTGCTTTAAGTAATTGAAAAAGTCAGAAATAGGCAATAGTTGCTTATTGGTAATAGAAATCTCACTCAGTTTTAATCTTTGCATTTGGGGAAAAAAAGGTTTTCAGTGGAAACCATGGCTGCCTGAATCTATCTGTTTGTTTGCTGTGAAGTATTTCATGAATATGTAACCATCAGTAATAAATTGAATAAAATATATAGTAAAAATAGCATTAAATACGGTTTTTTTTACAAGAGAAAGTGGAATAGTTTGACTAAGTAGAGCAAAATAAATGATGGAATGTGTCTTTTTTATATTTGATACTAAATTTTATCTCTTCCAAAGATGCAGAAATACCCACTAAATAGCTCAGTTCTTGGTGTGTATTTGAGCTGTCGATGGGACTTACAGAGGATTTGTCATTTGCATGTTGACATGCATCCTTTTAAGGGACTGGAGTTATGTATTTTAAATTAACAGAATTGCTGGTGACATATTGCTGGGCCTGACAGCTTCCAAAAGTACCTAAGGACTTTGATATATTCTTTGCCTTTCTCGTCTGCATAGTCTCTGCACAAGTCAAAGGATGCATGCTTTTACACTAACAACTGTTATTATTGCTAAGTGTATATGAGGTTAGCATTTTTGAAATAATGTTTTGTAATTAATTTAATCAAGTTTTCTTAAAGAAGTATGTTGGTTTTTTTTAAGGTGAGGTTACAGTGCAAACTGGCGATCTGTTGCCATGTAAGATTTGTGGAAGAACTTTCTTTCCAGCAGCGCTGGTAAGTGGAGTGAGCACTGTTGGCTTTTAGATTTGATAACCTGATATGAAAGTTTAGCAGTGCTCACTATAGCTAAATAAAATAGATCTAGGTGCTTTGTTTGGGTAGAGGTTTTGTTTTTGGCTTTTTTCCCTCCCAAGTAATTACTGATTCCAGTTGTCTCAGTTTTGAAGCTCCTTTGAAGAGGGTTAATTTTATTATAAGATTCCCATCATTTTCTGAAATTCATGCCTCTAAAAGCATCTTCTTTAGGGTTACAGTATCAGTCCTTGTCTTCAGCAGTTTTAAGTCTCAGCTAGTAAATGAAGTGTTTTGTTAGCTATCTCCAAAACTCGTCTCCATTGTTGATAGAAACCAGTCTGTCCTTAAATGTGAATATGAATTTCAGACACCTATGATTTGTTTTGCCACTCAGTGCAAATGCTGCTTACCTATTACCAATTTTTTACGTGCAAGGAGCAGATATAGCTGCCTTCAACTTTTCTTCTTCATTATCACCCATGTTTTTCGTGAATTCCTGTAGTTGTATTTTAAAGGTAGTGGCTGGCATAAATGTTTGAGTGAAAACAGTCTGAGCTTATTCATCAAGACTTGGGCCTTTTTTGCAAATTTTTATATCAAGAAAGAGGGAAATAATGTGTTAATAACTTCTGTTTTCAAAGTAAGTTCTGTACTCCGCTGTTATTTTGCTTCTGCTTGTAGAAAAAGCACGGACCCATTTGCCAAAAAACTTCTGCCAAGAAAAGGAAGACATTTGATTCCAGCCGACAGAGAGCAGAAGGAACTGACATTCCCACAGTAAAACCTCTTAAGCCACGGGTATGTTATAATTTACTCTGAATATGAACATTTTAGGCAAACTACATATGCATTTTAATAAGGCTTATTTCTGTTGGCAATTTGTGTTAATTAGATCAACTAAAATCTGGAAGAAATCTAACTATGATGTTATATACTAAAATAAGGTGCTTACTTAGCTTCAAGTAGAAACTTCAAACATACGAAGCCTCTTTTTTTTTTTGCCTCTTAGCCAGAACCACCCAAGAAACCTTCTAACTGGAGACGAAAGCATGAGGAATTTATAGCAACTATACGAGCAGCCAAAGGACTTAATCTTAAAGACGGTGGAAAACTCCCTCCACCACCTCCACCATCATATGACCCTGGTATGTAAAACAGTCAAGTTCCTTACATACTTTTTTTTAAGTTAATGTGTAGAAATTTGAATTGAAAAGGAATTTGTTGGAATGCAACATTCACAGGTTCTTGAAGATGACTTATTATCCCTGTGCAGATACTGGGCTGTGGCTGTGGGTCTGGCTGGCTCACATCCTGTGTAGCTTTCAAAGCCCATGACTTTGTTTTTAATGTGTGGGAAGATAGCTGTGGCCAACTTGCAGCTTGTTTCTGTCTTGTAAACCATAGGCTGGACAAATCATTTCAATACCTTGTTTGTGCTCACAACAGTGGAACTGCTCAGAAATAGCAGACTGCCTTTTTAATTAGCTGACATCCACAACATATTTACGTTGTGGGAATGCACTTTTGTGTTCTTCAAATGTAATCTCTCTCATTTCTTGCTGAATTCATGTTTGGTTTCATGTGTGCAGTATATGCCTTAATTCCTCATGGAGTAGGAATTTGGGTGAGATGTGTGGAGTTTGTATCATCAAGGGCGTGACAGTCCTTGGGTACCTTCAGAACTGAGACTGGATAAAGTGTTAAAGCAGTCTGATGTCAATGAGAAGGAAATACACTGTTCATTTAACTTCTGTGATATGCTAATAGGTTGAAGAATATATTTCTTCCTCTTGTCCTGAGAGCTAAACCATTTGATCAGCTTAATGGCTGTTTTCAGAAAGATTGGGAGAAAACGTGTTTGCTTCTGCCTGTCTGTGGTCAAGTGAGGATGTAAAGTGTTCCCTACCTTGTTTCTCTACAGATGTATTAGTCAAGTATTAGGATTGTAATTGTGCATTCACTGTAAAAAGCTGTATTATTCAGCATTCTGTACTCATAATCTTGAAAAGCCGTATAGCTAATCTTGAAAAGTAAAGCCATCTTAAAGTAAAGCCAGTGGCTAATAGCTATTGCTGTGGATAGGAATCACAAGGCTTGATCATAGTAAGAATCATTAATAATCTATATAGCATATCTATAATCGATCTAGTTGTAGTTAGTTTTAGTCTCCTGGCTTCGTCCTGCTGCAGTGGGTAAGACTTAGGAAGAGGAAACCAGGAATGAAGAGACTGTGCACAAAATGATCAGTGGATACTCTTCTTAAAAATACAGCAGAGGCAGCTACTGTTGCTCCTTTTCCACTTCTCATGTAGGAGAGAGGGAAGATTGTGCATGGTACCATGAGTATAGCCATCCTCTCCTAGTAAACTCTTGTCTTTGGCACGCTTGTTTCTAACAAGCAGTGAGTCTTTTTCCTTTTAATGGAAAGAGTCTTGCATTCATATTTTCTACTTAACTGCTCTGAGTTGGCAAATACACAGTATTGCTGCTTCTTCCATCTCTTCCACTTTTTCTGAGGAAGTGCAGAATAGCCTCGGGTTATTAAGAAGGACCTTAAGTCACCCTGAACTTGACTGTGTATGTGTACTGCTCTCTTATTTTAATTAGTTTTTTTATAAAGCTTACACTGAATCCTAGAAGTTCTTCTGGACAGTATGAGCAGTACTTTCGGAGAGCCATGATGCCTTAGGATTTGGCTTTTATATTTTCAGACCCTGTACTGGTTTAGTGTGTAACTCTAAAACTTCACATAGCCTGTTAGCTACTGTTAGACATAACAAACCCTCTCTGGGCCTGGACTCAAGGACACCTTGTTGTCCCAGGCTCCAAAATATATAAACTAAGCCTCTGGGGAGGGGGAACAAACTTGGGGTAATTACATCATTGCCTGAAATTGTAATTGGAGAATTAACCCTGATATGCAAATGGACCAAACTTATAAAAGTGTGAAAAACCCATGACCCAGTGTTCATCTTGGGTTGTAGCCTCTTGACTGCCCGAGGTGTACCTTTGAAGGCCCTTCAAATAAATACCTACTCTTATTCTCTTAATCTTATCTAGCCTCTGTTTTCAGGTAGCCACTTCAAGGCATGAGCCAGGTGCCTGCTGGTACTATGTGTTTTACAAAAGGATGAAATACAATTCCTGATTCTTAAGAGTGTACATTCATCCCCTACAGTCTGATACATGATACAGTCTGATACATTGGCTTTGAAAGTTTTTTGTGGGAACTGAGCTCTGCACCAGCCAGAAATGGTATATTATCTAGGGGCTTTCACAGCTGCTTTCTTAATTTTTTTTTTCTCTTTTTTACTTTCTTTGGAACAATTTTGGTTTGACTACGTAGATATTACAATTCTGTTTCTGAATTTTTGTCTCTTAAGGTATAGTTGATGTTCGAGTGTTCTGACAGTAGTGGAGTATATGTTAAATAAATAAAACTTTGTTGTTTTACCTCATGAGATTCCCATGCTGTCACTTCTCTGCGTTCTTTCTGTGTCCTTAGCTCACACTTCTTGGGTCACAGTTCATGGTGTGATGGCCATTATATCATTTAACTTACTCAAAACTGTTTATTAATTTTTAGAGGGACAAGTATTTAAGCCAGATCTACAACATTTGGACTAGTAACATGTAATCCAAAATTTATTTTAGATTTTATAATATCTAATTGCAATTTTGGAGGCAGTGACTGTTGAATTTCACCTCATTTTCTTCAACACATTTCTAAAATGACCTAGAAACACACTAATTTAACCTGCTTTGCTGATATCAAGCTTTTTTTTAAGTTGAAGCTTACATGGTTTTGAATACTCTAATCTGGGGCATACAGCATCAATATATCTAGACAGTGAAATACCTGTCTGAAACTGCAGTCCCAACATGTAATTTTCCAAGGGTACTGTATTTTAAAGTGTGTATTTCCAGCATACAGATGATGTACATTTTCATATTTTAAGCATTTATGTAGCCCTTTCTGTTTTTTCCCCAATGAGAGTAATATTTCCTGCATGTAATACTGTTTGCAGTGTGACTAAATTATTCTTGCAAAAGTAGTACAGCCACCAGTTACTTTCTTTTGCATGTCTCTAGAGATAGCTCCTAATTTTGGTTGAATTTCTTCAGATTCTTTTCGTTTGTTAAATTTCTGTTTTGTTTTTTTTAATCATCACTTCCAGTATTGCAGTTAGTATTTTTCAGTTATTTCAAAATTCCCAGAGGAAACAGATTTTGTTGTCTTCTGCTGCTTGTGTGGAAGAGGTTTTAATGTGTTCCCATATCTTGAATAAACTGAACTGTTTGTGATTTTTTTTAAAATTTTTGATTGGTTTTTGTTTAGTTTCTTTACCACTTTCTTCCAGATGATGTCTCTGCCATGTCCTTGTACCTCTTTGGCTACCTTCTCTGCAGAACAGTGTCTCTTAAAGTGTTTCTGATTTTGCTTAGGTTGTTTCTAGTCCTCAACTATTCTTATTCTTATCCTTCAAACGAGAAACATCTTTTGCGTTACATGTGGATAATATTCTTTTACCTAGCAATCTGTATTGCATATTCAGATTCAAGAAGCCATAATTTCCCCTGGAGGAGGGGCTGGTCTTTAAAAGGCTTTAAAACACTCTCATTTTTAAAACATATTATTAATGTTAGATTTTTATGTTTTTAAGATTACATTCAGTGTCCATACTGTCAGAGGAGATTTAATGAAAATGCAGCTGACAGACACATCAATTTCTGTAAGGAGCAAGCTGCCCGTATTACTAATAAGGGGAAATTGGCAGCTGATACCAAAGGGAAGCTTCCTACTCGAACACAGGTGAGTTATAACACTTTTCTTAACTTTTAACTTGCATTCGACATCAAATGAAACTTGTTAAATAGTGTGTTGCTTTTAAATGGAATTAACTGTTTTATTCTGTAATTTTATTATTTGCATTAGACAGGAAGTATGGACAAGGCTTTTGCTTTCTTAAACTGCAGAGACCTAAGTCAGATGGCAGCAGTTGCAAAGCCAAAACCAGTCATAAATGTAATTGAAAATGTGCAAATGGCAGGTAAAGATAACAGGAGGAAATAGAGATGCAGTTTTTGTAAAGGAAGTTGAATGTCTGTTATGCTGATTTCTGAATCCAGTTAAAGACTGTTGCTTAAGGGGCAAACAAAGGTACCTGACTACAGGACAACTGACAGCAGTATATTGGCTAATTAGAGGCTTTAAGGGGATTCAGGTGTATTACACTGTATTTTGAATCAGTGTGGGGACTAGTCCAGACCCCACAGGTGAAAGTAAGATTTGGATTTGAAAGACAAACATAGTTCTGCCCTTGAGTATTCTTTTTTTAAATTAATTGGTAATGAGATGATACTTTTAATCTTAAGTTTAGCTTAATTCCAGCTATGGAAAAAGATGATAAACGCTGTAGAATAGCAAAAAATGCAGAGAGACATACAGTTGAACAACAAAACAAAGCCACTAAGTTAGAGAATGTTTCCTGCTAGTATCGTCTGTAAGTACTAGAAAACAGACTATCAGAAACCATTTGCATGTTCCCATACCAGAAACAGGTTACCTAGTAGGAAATCATCATCTGTTCCCCCACAGTGCCTCAAAGAACTACCTGTTGTGTTATATAGATAGGTTGATTTAATTGCTTAAATTTCTAGGTTGTATTTTGTTACAGTACAAACCTGCTGCAGTTAAGAAGATGCCTTCTGTAGGATCAACACCATCACCATCATCACGCTTACCACAGCCAAGTGGTGTTAGCAAAACTGTTGTAGGTATGAAGTTAATGTTATGACTTGTTCCATTTCCTTTCTAAATATTAGTTCTTAAACTATGCAGTAAAAATTGATTATTTATTTGATATAGTGGTTTGTAAAATCACATTTAAAATAAAGTTGGAAGGGGTGCTGATTGCCATCTATCTAAAAAGACTCTTGAGCACTTAGGATTCTGGTTTATATATCAGATGAATTTTTTTTTCTGGACCAAATATGAAAAATCATTCAATGTAGTAATGCATGATTGTATCAAATACTGATCTCTCATCTGAAATTTATCTGATGTTTAATTCTGTAACTAACTTGTATGCTGAATATGATCATGAATTGGTGAAAATGCATAGTCAAGGCATGTAGGTTATAATTATGCAAACAGTGGTCTAATTTGGGTTTCAGATATCGAATATCAAACATGTTCTGTTTGTACATACTTTGGCTTTTCTCGTCCTTTTTTTCTGTAAAAAGGAAAGTAATTGAGATACAGTATTTTTTCTTAGAATAAAACACTGTCTCAATTACATGTTTTCTATAAATTTTTTGAAACATTTTTTCTTTTTGTATTATCTACATACTGGCTCATATCTTTGTATTTCTGAAACTCTTGTTTTGAATTTTGCAATGAAAATTTTTAAAATAAGTTTTATCATTTCAGCAGCAAAATCTTACATTTTCTTATATTTTCATGCTTGCTTTCAACTGCAAGGTGCCTCTTCAAGTAAAGCACTGTCTTCATCTGGATCCAGTGGGAGCAAAATTCAGACATTATCACCAGCTCATAAAAACTCACTGGGAATGGTAAACCCACAAGCAGGGTAAGTTCTATCTAATGTTGTCATTTGTGCTTAATTTCATATTTATGTTGTTCCAGTTCTAGAAATCTCTGTTGTTTGTTTCACTTGCTTTTTATGTTTTTCCTATGAGCTTCAGAAGTACAGTGTTTTGCATTTATTCTTTATCTGTAAGTACAGCTAATGTTTAAGGAACATTGGAGAAGGCAAAGGTGGGCTTTAACAAGTTGAAGTAACAGCAAAAGAGGTCAAGCGATAAAGTATGTTAAAAATCACCAAATAGGCAGAAGTGGTTGGAGCAGTGAATTTTTTCCTGGTAAAAGTGAAGGGATTTAAAAGAGCAGAAAACATTAGGCATAATTTCCTGCACTCCATGGAAATAAGAGAAAGAGGCTTCTGCCACAGACTACAAGCCAATTGTGACAGGATCTTCTCTCTTAGCACAAAAGGATGGATGCTTTCTCCCTTCCCTTTCTTGTCTTAAGAGGCAACAAATGAATGAGCACAAATAAGACAAATGGAAACCAGTGCACTTAAAACAGCGAGGAGTGCTACATGAAGATTACTAGAGTTCAGTGTAAGTGCTGGTGTGATCAAGGCTGTGACTCATACTTCGCTGGAGGGGTAGACAGTTCATGGAATCTCAAAGAGAAAACTGAAAGGGATTGAAGAAAAGCAGCGCAAATGTACAGAAGTTTGAGGAGCACCTCAAAGGAGCACTGAGAACACAAAACATAAAAGGGAGTGATTGCAGTTATAACATTGGTGATTGAAAAATATTTATTCCTAGAAAAATGAGTATCAGATTGGTGAAGACTGTATAAGGTGGAAAAAAACCAATGTGTTAAGTTCGTGAGGAAGAAAAAGGACATTCTGGAAGCTCATGGAGTTGGACAGCAATTACACAAAACTGGAGATTTTTAGTTTATCACTCTTAAGTTTTACAGGTTATGCATGAATATGAATTACAGCTCTGTCATGCTTCCCTTGTAATGCCCTGTAGCATCAGGATTCAGATCTGTCCCTCCTTGCTCTGCCTACTCATGGTAACTGTTCCGGACGCAGGTCACACTCAGAGTCCATGAGGTTGACAGATATCTTTCTTTTTTTATTATTTCCCCCCTCTCCTGGGCCCTCACTAGGCTTTGGTCAGCTTCACTACCATTTGTAGGCATCTATGATGTGACTGTCAGAAAATTCCAGCCTCTTATTCACCGTTTTTCTTTATGTCTCCATTTTTAGAAGTTGAATTAACACCTACTGATGAGTGGCAAACAAGTGGCAAACCACAGCAAAAAAGTCATCTGAGATAATTTGAAGGCATGTTTTTGAGCCCAGTAGCGTATCCCAGCTGTCTGGAAAGGCTTTTTCCTGTTGAAAGTTCTTAATTGAAGTCTGTATTTGTCTCTGCGGGTGCAGCAATTTTGGTCTTCACTTGTTAACAAGGAAGTTCTATTTAATTTTACCATCAGTTGCTGTTGCAATAAGCATATGAAATTTGGTAGAAAATAAACCCGCTTGTGCTCCAGCTATTCCTCAGAGATCAGAGGGGCTGGGTACAGCTTGGCTTAATTTCTGATTGTAACCAGTTAGGCACTGTGTCTGCTTATGTTCATTAAGAACTTTTACAATTTCAGA
This sequence comes from Rhagologus leucostigma, assembly GCA_013397725.1. NCBI lineage: Eukaryota > Metazoa > Chordata > Aves > Passeriformes > Rhagologus > Rhagologus leucostigma. Next base: position 372,212 of record VZTD01001193.1, on the reverse strand, counting down.
TTCAAAAATAATGTAGTTTATTGAAGCAATAGATTATTGACTCTTGTTGGATTGCTGGTGATAAATGCACTAGATCTACAAAATGTAAGTGTACAGTGCTATGTATAACTGTTCCCAGCTATACTCTTGATGCAGCCAGAGGCGCAAATCTTACCAAGGAGTTATCCCTGCTTTGGGGAGGGGAGAGAGGAGCAAGCCCATTGTCCATGAAGTAAGGTCATGTTCTCATACTCTGAAAATGGAGGATTTCAAATACCGATTTTAGATATTTTGGAAAAATGGAGGTGTGACTATAGTCAAATATAATTGGTTACCGGTTGCTGTGGTCCTAGTAGGTGGGGAGGCAGCTTTTTTCTTATTTTTGAATTGGTGGGTGCGTTTATCAATGCATTAATTATCTTCGGATACCTTTGGCTGCATTGGTTGTAACAAAGGCAGCACAGATCCCTAATGCTTCAGTGTCGTCCTCCACCAGCTGAGGGAGCAGTGAAGGCCACCTGACATTACTCCTGTCAGCATGTGACAGCCTTGCATCATTATCTTCCCAAAGGAACAGATCTGTAACAGAGGCTGGTCGTGCATGGATAAGGGGGAGGGAGGCTGGTACCGAGGCCTGGGTGCACTCTGGTGCTTCACTGAGACACCACTGGGCTGTGAGGCTCTGCCTCAGCCCAGGCATCATTCAGTTGTTAAGCCTCGCTCCAGCCTAGTGCAAGAAAAGCGAGTGGCTTAGCTCACGTTTTTGCTCAGCCTCATGAATTCTCCACAAACTCACAGCATCTCTGTATCTTGACATAGTAAGTCTGACAATTCTCCATGGTTGCTTACTGGACTTTTGTTTCCTGTGGTCTTCCATTTTCTCCTCTGTTGCTTGGAGAAAGAACTGTGACTATCATGAAGCCAAATAGCAGCTGGGGAGATGTTTGCCCAGGTTCTCTGTTTATGCGTTTTGCTAAGCACAAATAGATGGCTTCTGGTTGTCACAGATCTAGGTAATCTCTGCTGAAAGACAGTAAGTGTTAGCTTGGCTTATAACCTCAATTGCCTACACAATTTCCAGATTTTTTAAGAGTATGGGTGTGATGAGTGTGTTTCTGCCTGCAGCCCTTCTTATTGCTCTAAAAAACTTGTTCTCTTGTTTTCTAACTAGCCGTTATGATTGTTGCTGCTCATACTAACCAGTCTTCCATACTAACCAGTTAAATGTGTCTCGTTCCTGAGTGTTGTATTTGTGACCTGGCATTTCTTTTTTTAGCTTCATTGCATTCACTTCTGGGAACAAATTTGTCAGAAGTTATATTGAAGCAAAGAGGTGCAGGAGCAATTACAGCATGGAAGAGCTAGGTTCCTCAAATTGGCCACTGGTGACAATTTTGGCCTTAAACATCTCAACTTCTGCCTTATTCTTGGGGCATGAGGGGGAGATATATTGGGTTCTGTTGAAATACCTACAAAATGACACCAGAGCCGGGACTGACACACTAACAGTCAATGTCCTACATCAGAGTGAAAATAGTTAATACTGCAGTGACAGATTTTAAACATTAAAACATCTTTTAATTTAGGCTGTAGCTAAATGCAGCTGAAATTATTTTCTAAAATAGAAGAACTTTTGAGCATTAACCTTCAGTAGGATTAAACAAGATTTATTTCTTTTGCTACTATGTTTATGATTTAACCAGTAGAATGACAAGCCTTAGCGTGAGGTCTGCGATTCTGTTATACCTAAGTCAGAGAGAGTTTATGCTGTAAGATCAGATGTCATGTTGTTCTTTCTGAGTTGTCAGTGAAACAATGTACTGAGCAGTGTTTTGTGGGGATTGTTTGAAGGGCAATCTTTTAAATGGCATGGTAAGCAATCACTTTTTCTTTTCTCCTTGACAAGTGTTAAAGAGCCTACACACATTATTTTGGTCAGGTTAAATTTCAGGTTTTGCTGTAAGAAACAAGTTCCTGCAGTTTGCACTAAGGCAAACTAACTTCTGGGGGTTTTTTAGGTATTGCTTAAGTGTGTAACCTTCCATCTTTGCCGAAATCGTTGTAATTCTGGATTTGCCAGAGAGGTTATAGTAGAGAGGCTTCATAGTAGAATTGTAATTATATTGTGCAATATCAGGGATGAGTTCTGTGTACGTTGGAGAGGGCGATGTAATGGGGCACTGCTGCCTGCCGTGGAGCCGCGGTCGCTGTTCCTGCAGGGATGCGCGGAGGGGCGGGAGGTGACTGTGCCGAGCCCGCAGTGCCGCCCGTGCCCGCCAGGTGGCGCTGGCGCAGCGCTGCCGCCGGGGCCGGGCCGGGCCTCGCCGGGGGAGCTCCGCAAGGGGAGGGAGCTGGCAATTCATCGCCTGTAAACCTCATGTGCAGCCTCGCAGCGTACACTTTGGTTTCGTATGAGCAGAAATGGAACCTATTTTATGAGAGCACTTATTGTAAATTATTTTTACTATGCAGTGTCCTTTTTTTAAAAAAAATTTAATTCTCCTGTTCTGCTCCCCAAGTGAAGGACTACTGAGAGAGCACAGCACAGTATCATCAACATAAGCTGTTAGTGCCAGTCAGGCTTACTTTGTATGTGTGGATCAGGATGTGTCAGCTGAGTTCTGCTGTGAGTTTTCTTTTTCTGGCTGGACAGAGTAAGAACATAAACAGTTCTTCCAGTATGAATGAAAGTGTTGCATAAGGACATCATTTCTGGGTCATAGAGAAGCAAATGAGGGTGCAAGAGTAGCATGTGACTGTTGTAGTCAGTAGGAAGATCTTCATTCATTTGAGTTGAAAATAGGTTTTTTTCTTTTTGATATTGAAGAACTGAGAAAAGGAAAACTCTACATAAGTTGTCATTAGGCTTATAATTTGATATCATGCTATGAACCCGAGTTTGATATGTATTTTATAATTGTATAGAGGTTAGCAGTGTCTTACATTTCTTGAGGCTTATGGCAGTTGCAGTAAGCTGTCAGAAGTAATCAGATGTTCAGGAGAAAAAATTGGGGAGTAGATTCTTCCTAACCTAAGGGTAGTCAAACAGGTGAACTCCACACCCACATGCAAACTGTTTTGCCCTGCAGAACGTGACACCACTGTTTGTGGCTAGCCAGGGATCTTTTGCTTGTACAGATTAATTGTCTGTACATGTTTCATTTGTGAACAATTACGTTTGGTTTTCTTTTTTAATGGGACGGGGAAAATTATATGATATTTTTTAATATGGCAAATGAGCCCATGGAATTTAATCTGTAGTTGATATTTTATTTTGGGTATAAGACATACACTTTAATGTTAATATTTGCCTCCTGGAAAATAAGTTAGTGACACATCCACTACTGTCTTACAGTTGAAATACAATATGAACAGCACACCGAATCAATAACACTAAATTTTAAATTCCACTTATGTGTTTGCCATAAAGCATTTGTAGCCTTTAAAAACATTATCAACATTATCTTTTAATACAGTTTGTTCCTTTTATGAAGACCATAACTTACAGGGCTTTGTTCTGTGAAATCAAGATATGTAAGGAGTCGTCTTGGAGATCTTTGCTTTTCAAAAGATTCTTGTGATCATGTTTTTTTTCATTAGAACATGAAAAGGCTGTCAGCTTTGGGTTTTTGGTTTTGTTAAGGTGTGAAAGAATACTGTAATTCTTTATTTTGATAGTATTATGACTGCTTCTAGGATATTTCTTTGGTGTTCTACTCTGTATGTGCCTGGAGTTCACAGATTATACTGATAATTTGTTAAAGTTCAAAAATAACCAAGAAAATAATGTTACGTTGGAGTTTGTGTTTTGCAGTGTAGGAGACCTCAATCTTGCTTCTCAGTTTCTTGGGAGTATGTAAAGAGTATATATTGGGTCAAACAGGAGTTAATTAGTTTGAAGTAGAACATCTAGTTCAAACTAGATAACCTCCAAACATCTGTTTGGGAGGTTATTTGTAGGTTTTACTTTATGATGACAAGATGATGAAAATGCAGAACTTGAAGATCTAATTTTCTAATCTAAGTTGTGATTTCCGAAAAGCTACAGTTTTCCATATGATGATGTGAGGGAGGGATTTTTTTACTTCTATTATTTTGTTAATTGACTTTTTAAAAAATATTTTTAAAATTTGGTTTTTGATTTATTCTTTTTGGTTTGGAAATGTTATCCATAATAGTAAAAAAAAAGTAGTAAAGTATTGGCTGTGTATATAGTACTGTCTATTGTGAATGGGGTTTTTGTTGTTAAAACAAAGCTGGATTTCTTTCAGCCTGTCCTCTATTCTGCCTTTCCAAAACAAAAAAGAAAAGAAAAAAGGAAAAATTTTTTTTCTTGCTAATTCTAAAGTTAAGGAGACTTATACTTATGTATCTGTTATTTTCTAATGTGTTAAACTTACTAAGACTTGTAATTATGAGCCCCCCTTTCATGATGTATGACATCATGAAAGCTGTTCTTAAAAGAGACCAAATGTGAGTACATTGTGCAGAGTGTGAGGATAACTGCCATTAATGTTTTGTTTGAAAAATAATTTTAAAAAATGTATTGGAAACCTAATCCAATGTCTATGAAATCCATTTCCCATCAAAACAAGAAGAAACCCTTTTGTTTGCTGGATAATTAAAGTCTGATTTGTACTTTTATTTTTTAAGTCAGTGGGATTTCTTTGGTAATATAAGTATTGAATTGTGAGTATTTTTAGTTTCTTTTTTTTTGCATAACTTGAATAGCAATTCAGCACTGTCCTTATGAGCACACCTTTATATATTTTAATAGTAAGATGGACAAGTTAGGCCCACCACTGCGAACTGGAAGAGATGTGCAAAGATTTTATGACACTGATACAAAAACAGACAGTACCATCAAAAGGCCAAATGAGTTGTTGCCTGTAAAGAAGTAAGTATTACAAATCAGTGTGGTTTATCTGTTTTGCAAAACTGTTTCTCCTGAGCAGAAAAGTACCCTTGATGAACATCAGCTGCCCAGTATGTCTTCAATATAAATGCTGTGGTAGAAGAATAGATTATATAATTAGTATCAGTGTGAGGTAAACAGCTTCACAGTAGGACAGGAAAGGTGAAGGCTTCCCTCGGATTTGATTTCTTCTGTCAGTGCTTGATTACAGATTAAAAGTAATGAACTTGTGTCTTTCTAAACCTGAGATAAAACTGATTTGCATGATGCAAAGTTGAAGTAACCATTTAAGCCTGATAACTGTACTGGTTTTTGACAAAGTAATTTTATTTTCTTGAGGTCAAATATTTATCTAATTCCTACATCTGTAAGGTAGATGTGATGGTCCAAAAACATGAGAAAGGCAGACTTTGTAATGAAAGGTAAAGTCTTTGGTTAAGTCTAACTTAGCTCATATAAAGATTTCTGGATATTCAGGAGTCTTTATAAGATCTAAGTTTGGAAGGAAGGTTATTCCAATTATTCTAATCTTTTAAAAAGGAAATAGATACTAAATTGTAGTTAAGCCTTTGATATATTTTGGAAGATGCCAAATTCAAATAGGCTGCTTTTTCATATTGTAAAAGAGAAATAAGTACTGAATTATTTGGCACATACGTGGAATTTATTGCATGCAGACACATTTATTTAATGTGTCTGAATCTCTTAATGCTGTAACCAAAGCTGTAGTGTCTTTGAGACAAGGATAGAATATTTGACTTTGGTTTTTATTTGAAGAAGCAAAAGCAATGAAAGGAATGGGAGCTCTTTTTAGACAAACAGAATTTATGTTTTTATTTGCTCCTTTGCATGTTTGGTTAGAGTTATAAGTCTTGTGAACCATCAAAAATTAGCTCAGTTTTTCATTTTGTAATACATTATTAAGGTGTTGAAAATTTAGCTTACTGAGTTACTACAATTACTTAAAATAGTTTCTATCCATAGAGCAGTGATTTGATTTTTCTTCTTGAGAGAAATTCTTGAAACGTATAGGCACTTCTTCTGCTCTTTATACCATCCCTGTTGTTCTTCCTCAAGTATCTACTGAGTTCAAGAATTAAATCTGCCTTACTTGCAGTAGGTTATTCAGTATGTTGCATGTCAACAGCATTCAGCAAGCGTGAATAGTTCCTAACCATTCATAAATTCAGCATAGCAGTGTGGATTGTTGCAGTTTATGGCAGAGGTTTCTGGACTTCGGGATGCATGCCATTAGTCAGCAGAAAGCTATTTATGACTTTGCGCAGAACTATGAGCTGTTGTGGATAACAGTGACAGCTGTCAAGAATATCTGAAAACACTCTGTCTAGGAAGCAATCTTTATATATCAGTATTTTGATAGAATTCAACCAAATCATGAATGCATGCATAGAAAAAGACAAGCTTCTTTTACAAATTACTTTCAGATTTTTATTTTGCAAGCAGTGGTAATTCAGCTAGATGTACAGCATGAGCTGCTTTGGGAAGGGAAGTCCCTTTCAATCTTACTTTTTTTAAAATCAAGAGTGGATAAGAAATTTCTTTAAAGTATGTCTAGATTTTAAGAGTTCCAGCTGGTATTGGTACACAGCCTCATTTGCTGTCAGGCTCTATTCATACTTCATGTGATACAACGTAGAGCAGGGATTTACATAGCTTTTTAAAAACAAAACAAAAAATCCAACCAAACGGGAAAAGCAACAGAAGTGGTCAAGTAGATATAGAAGGCAGAGATAGGGCAGATCAGAGGAAACCAAGCTGTGGTGGCACAAGTTGAAATAACCAAAAATATATGACTTTGCTGGGAAACATCTGTCTCTAGAGATCAGATTGCTACTAAAGGATGCAATTTCAAGATTTGTCACCAAACATACATGAAACCTGATGCTAATTGTGTGTCTAGATTTGGGCTGAATAAAGTTGTAGACAGTGGCAGCCTACTCCTTGTGTTGATTCACTCATCAAAAATGTCAGAAATCACAGAATGGATAAGGTTGGAAGGGAAGTTTCTAGTCTGAAAACATATTTGGGGTTTCTTCTCTATTTTTAGGAAACTAATTGTGCAAAAAGACTGCAGAAATTATGCAGAAAGCTGTGTTTAAACGTCTTGGAATGAAGATGTCCTGTTAAACCTTTAATGAGTGATCTTTTACCTGTTCATGAGACTTTGCCTCCTTTGATATACAGGGTGGACTTTGCACTTTGAATGTGGCTTTTCAGTATTTCAGTTTCCTCCCCTCCCCAGCTCAGTCAGTGGCCTGAATACTGTATTAAGACTCTGATTTCTCTGAAATTTCTTTAGTATATACCTAGTACTAAAGCAGCAGGTGAATTTTCAGAGTACCTCATGGGATGAAGTTTGTATGATACAGTTGAAATACAGGAAAGAATAGTGGACTGGTTTTCACTTCGATTTGTTTCAGATATCTAGGACTCCTAACATGATGTTCAAAACTGATTCAAAGTATGCTCTGAAGAGACTTCAATTTAAGAAATTAATGCTGTTAGTTTTGAAAAAGTAGTATATTGGTCCCAAGGTGACAATCAAGAGAAAACTGAGTCAGTAATAAATTTGAAAAAAATTTTTTTAATTACTTGGAGCTGCCTGATGCCTTGAGTCAGTCATCAGTCTAAACAGGAATTGACACACAATTCTATTCTTTGCTTCATTGCCTCATCATCCCTGATCCATGATGATCTCATAATGTTTCTGTGTGTACAGTTGAATTTTTCTTTATATGCTTTTCTGTCTTCAATAACAGGTAAAGTAACAGCCCAGTATGTTCTTTCTACTCTTGAGCTCTAATGAGCTTTACTCAATTATAAGCAAAGGTCTCTCTTCATTATGTAATGAGATGGGGAAGATAGCACAAGATGGGTATTTAGCATCTGTACATCATAGCAGCGTAATTTAGGTTACATTTAGAACTTTTATTCTGGAATTCTGTAACTTCTGAAAGGCTGACATAACTTTCAGTAAGTTTTAGTTCTGATATAACTGATGCAGTGCTTTTCAGTCTGCACAGTATTTTTTTTTCAGTTAAGTCCATCCTTAGAATCTCCTTGCTAAATCGGGGCAGACAGGAAAACTAATGGAGAAGGTTGGTGTTCTGCCAAGTGAGCCATAACCTTTGATCATTCCACTCTACCTGTTTCATATAGAAGCCATTCTTGTTAGACTTGAGTACTTAGATATAATTTCAATCTATTTAATCTTAAATTTAGTTGCTGATTTCCCCCTCTGTGCTTAATTATTTGATTACTTTTCCACTGGTTGAAGTGATAGGAGTTGAAAAGCCATCTTTATTCCATGTTCATGACATGAAGGGAGAAATGTTTTATGCAGCATGTCTATAATTCAGGAGTTACTACATGTTCCTCAGTTGTGTCAGTGTTGCATTTGAAGCTACTGGAGTTGAATGCGTTTCCTTATTTGTGGTTTGAAAACCAAACCAAGACCAGATAGTTTCTAGTTCTGAAAGGAGCAGTTAGGTTTATCTGAAGGGATTGAATGGTCTCTTGGTGACTAATTTTTTTAATGGAGTATTCTTTTAAATTTTTTTATGTCCTTGAGCAAGTCCCAACTTAAATTTCATTTATGCATTGGTGTTCGAGAATGAGAACAGAAAAACTTGGTCATGCACAAGGTGTGATAGTCTGAAGACTTGCCAAAGAAGAAGAAATCCCAGTGAATGGTAATTCTTTTGAGCAATGATGAAAACTTCTGTCCTTGGTCACTGAAGATAAAACAATGCCCCTTCCTATTTATTTTTCTTAGTGCCACTCAGATTTTTCAGGGGATTCTGATGTTTCTCTACTCATCAAAGCAAGCAGCAAGACGCTCTCAGTGTTTGGGATGTGCTGTTTATTGTATACTGGCTTCTCATAAAACTCAGGAGTCCTGAGGAAAGCAGTTTTCATTATCTATGCGGTCATACTATTGACGCCAAATTTAGGAATACTGTGACAGTTTAGAAAAAATTGAGGCCCTAATGCCCAGCTGGATGTGCTTTCTTTTTTCTCCTTCTATTTATATTCATAAATATAATTGTGCTTTGAAGAATAATGATTTACAGCATTGTCTAAGAAGAAAAAGTCTTGTTGACTAAATTCATATTGGTCACAAAGTATTGAGAGTGTTATCCTTTCTACAGATCTTAAACTATTAAAACCTGCAGTCAGCTGCTCTCTATTTTTCTAAAAGACCTGCCAGTTCTAAAAAGTGACTTACAATTTGTCAAGGTAGACATTAGAATGTTCTGAGCAACCAGTAGTGCAGGATCTACCTGTTAGGAAGTGAGAGACATGAACAGGAAGGGGCTTGCTGTTTCATTTAATTTGTCATTGTAAGATTCAAGTCATAACAGTTCAAACCATGCAAGTTCATGCCAAATCTTCTCTGTCTGCATTTGGTAGGGAATTAGTTATTTTTCATACAATTAACTAATGTGTAGATTGATGCACTTTTATATATATTATATATATATAAATAAATATAAAATTTGAAAATGAGTATTCTTGCATGTATTTCTCTGTGTGTGTATAAATCATCAGATATTTCTTCTATTTTAGGGGTGCAGCAAAAACCCGGACATCAACCCCTCCTAGTGTGGCAAGAGCCATGAGTACGAGTGCTTTAACAAACAGAAGGAAAACTAGCAATTCAGACATTTACTTAAGGTAGCTTTTAGCTTAATGGATATTGTCATCAATAGAACCTTCATTGAAGGGGATTATTTACTATGAAAGAAGTTGGGGAATGTATTATTCTCTGCAGTTAATAGATGATCAATATTATTTGGCTTGTTTAAGATGCTTAGTATGTTTTGCATGCTGACAGCACACCTTTGTCATCAGCTGTCTCGTATGTGCACAGAAGACCCTGTTAAAAATGTCAAAAACCGCTTGGGAGCTGTTGAAAAAATAAGAAAATATTCTTTCAGTAGAAACTGAATGAAATATGTATGCTAAGCACACAAACTGTCTTGCCCTTTTTAAGGGTAGGATGAAAATAGTATTGCTGGTTTAGCCTTCCTTTTTTTGACAAGGTAAGTTTTAAGTTTTGAAACACTCCAGTTAATGTAAGTAGTCAATGAAGTATTTGATCCTGCTTCTAGAACTTTGGTGGTTTTTGTTTTCTTGCAGGGAAGGTGGGTATCTGGAGATATATATGGGAGCCTGGGTAGCGTTGTATGTAAGATATACCACTGTAATAGGAAGTGCAGGCATAAAAATGACAGTAACAATAACTATATTCATTGCAAGGATTAGCCTAACTTTACATCGAGTCATACTGAATTGACTTACAGAGAATGTTCTTCATCTGGGAACTTTCAGGTCTGACGGGAAGACTGGATATGACAGTGGAGACTGCCCATCCTCAGTCAATGGAGGAAGTGCAAAAAGCAGCGAAGGAATTTCACCTGTACAGTTATCCAAGTTCTGCCATGAATGTGGAACAAAGTATCCAGTGGAATGGGCGAAGTTCTGCTGTGAGTGTGGAATTCGAAGAATGGTTGTGTGAACACATTCTTAAAAGCAGAAAGAAAACAAGAAATTGGAACATCTGCTAGGTAGTGTTGCATGGAAAGCTTGAGCACTCCATCCGGTTGGACTTCATGCTGCAAACATCGAAACACCATTTTGTAATTTTCTGAGTGCAATCTTCTGGTTACACAGTTATTTATAAACAAATATATATACTGTATATAAAAGTAGCAGCTGCCTAAAACTGTGCCATTCAAGGAAATACTCTTTGCTCTTTGTTGAAAATATTTAAAACTAAGGTAAAAATGTGTTAAGTAACCTAGGTAGCAGAAGTGGTTCAATGTTACTTTTTTTGTAAATCCTTCTAGACAAAGGATTTTTAAAATCACTTATGTAGGGTAATACTTACCTATAGGGAACTAGCCATGAACAACCTGGGCTTCAAAAGTTTCTCTGTGGAGGCATTTCCTTCATCTGTGACAGTAATTTAGATGCTGTGTTCTAAGTGAAAACAACATGAGCAACTCCTTATAAATTCCTGGATAAATATGTAAAAAGTCTGAATCTTTAAACTCTTTAACATTAATATGCTAATTAGACTTTCCAGTTGCTTCCTAGGATTTTTTAAAGAATCAAAGTGGAAAGACTACCTGAAAATTCTCTTTACATATAAGAAGAAAGGCAAGATTTTCTTTTTGTGGCTTTCCATGTTTTGTTTTTCAGTAAGAACGTGTTCATATTTTTATCTATTTATGAGGAAAAATATGGTATTCATTTTATTATGATTTGTTTTATTAAGTTCCTTTTGTTTTGAAATACTTGTCTTCCTCCTGTGCTCCGCCATGACTAGCATATATAAAGGTGTTGTGCTTTGTCTTTGTCCCATTTCCAAAGGTCCTGCTCAGTTTTTCTCTTCCCTCATTTCCTGAAGCAAAGTCGAAGTCTATGCTTATCCTACCTAAATGTTGAATTCTTATTTTGAAAACAGCCTTCTTGATGTATCCAATACCAAAAAAAAATAGTTCTATAAAAATGAATGCTATCAGAGCAGTAGATCTTGATGTAAGTAGTGACTCTTTTTTATTCTTATTCGTATGAAAATAGCACAGCTTACACATATGAACGCATAGGGGAGTACGCATATGAATGCATAGGGGAGTGCTTCACAGGTTTATGTGTCCATACCTGACATTATTTTTTTTTTGCAATTTTGTGTACTCCTGATCTCAGAACAGCAATCTCTTCAAGTTAGTAATAGACTTCACATTAATCCATTGGGAAGAAGGGAGAGACTTGAAGTTGTTGGGTTTTTACTAATTACACAGGATACTAAAACCATTCACAAGCCAAATCACTTAACTTGTATCTTAATGTAGTAATTTATTTTGTGAAGTTTTGCTTTCAAGTACTTGCACCATCTTCATTATGCGTGACAGAACAGTCTGAAACAACTTCACTGTGCCTTTCCCACAGTAAATACATTTTTTGTCAGAAACTGGTACTTTCAGCTCACAAACACCATTAGTTTCAATTCATTTAATTCCTTTGTAACTTATACAAAATATAATGTAGTGTTCCATGATAGTATTATGGTCATTGCTTGCATTCTCAAAAATTGTTATTATCAATGGGGCCAATTTGGAAGAAAGCATAATTGAAGAAAAGCTACTTCAAAGCAGATACCAGTCTAAGAGAATGAGAGATTTAAGAGACTTGATGTAGTCATGTTGCAGGCCACAAGCTATTAATGTTTTAAAACTAGTTCAATGAGTGTCTTGCACTTTTTATACAATTTTTTTTTAGTTATCCTTCATTCAGTGTAGTCTTATTATAATTGGTGTAAGGTGGCTACCAAGCATGATAGGATGGATGACTGGTAATGATAGTTAGAACTGACAAATCCTAGCCAATTTATTTTCTAGGTAGTTTAGATTCTAGGATCTGTATTATGGCACATTCATATCTGTACTTGGAAAAACTGGAATTCTGTGTTCTTTCCATAGATAAGCCTGCTTTGGAAAAATTGCCCTGGACTTGGGCCATGGAGATCTGCAAACTGAACTATTGGGAGCTGAGAGTCCATCAGCAAAGATACCAGTCCAGAATAGGTTTGATTAGATAGTGAATCTACTGTGACCTGGTGATTTTCAGTTGTTTCTGCTGGAAAATGGATTTTACCATTAATTTAAAATGCCTTCTACAAAGGGAATGTTTAGTACAGTACGACATACCTTTCCGATTTTCCAGGATTATTGTAACTGTAGGAAAAAAACATATTGACTGTTTGTCCTTTGAATTGTAGGTGGCAGATTTCCTAGTTTCAAATCAATCCTCATACAGTTACTGTATTTTCTGCTTTGTAAGCTGTTTGTGATATTCTTTGCTTTCAATGCAGCATTTAGTAAATTACCTGAGTGGCATGTAATTTGCTTCATTTACACTTCTGTGATTTATCGTGAGGATTAGACAGGGAATTAACCTGAATGGAAACAAAGGTTTTTAAAACTGATCTTTTAATTTGGCCCTACAAAGAAGGTCTATGAAAGATAATTGACTGTTGATAGTAACATTGGGATAGTAATGTGTGTGTGTTGTAATCTACAGTAAATATAAACAGATGATGAAATTCTTTTTGACAGTGTAGTTTGTTGCTATATGGTAAGACTTATGAGAGGCCCAATATGTTTCGTGTTTATCTCAACTGGTTTTGTTACTGAATGACATAGGTTTCTGAAGTCTGTGATGTTACGGACCCTAGCCTGTGTTACTCGTTATCAGCACGGATCATTGTAATTCCATCTCAATGGATGTTTGTACAAAACAGTAGATTGGTTTTCATAATGTCCCTGCAGAACTGAATGTGGGAAACAAATTTGTTATATTTAAAGAAAAAAAAAAATTTTAGGGAGTTGGACTGAATTTTCAATCTTTAGTGTATTAGATGTGTCAGCGAGTTCCCAGATTTAATTTATTGGTGATCTACATCCAAACCTTTCTCTTGCCCTAGTCTTCCCCACACCTTTATGCCTTGGTTTTCATGAGAGGAAAAACATGAACTATGCACTGTCTGTTTATAGTGAAATTTAGTGATGCAATCGTTATGATGATTCCTGTACCAATGTCTAACCCTGTGACAGATTTTCTTTTACTGTCTGCTATTTTATCTTCCTAATGTTCTTACTAAGGTTCTTCCATTCATTAAAGAAGGGGGGGGAAAAAAAGTCAAAGGTAAAATTCCATTTAAAGAAACAAGGAAGAGGTTGGTTTTGATGTTTGGCCTGAGGGAGTTTGTGATACTTTTGTGATTCTATCTTATACAAAGGACCTCTCTGTGCCGGGAAATAGTGCAGGATCATTGGAACTATGCTGATAGAAGTGCAATGGAGTTACGAAGAATACTAGCTTCAGCAGTAAAAACAGCATAGCATATAGCCTAATCTCTATATGATGTACCTTACAGAGTTTTATATTTATGCATGATGCCCACACCCTAGGTAGTTTCAGAAGTGGAATCTCTAAATATACAGCAATTAAAATATGTGTTTATATGGATAATTAGTCTTATACACCACTGCAGGGAGGTGGGCACAGGAAGGTGCTTCAACCCATTTCAGGTTGTAACTATGAAATGAACATATAGGCAGAATTTTTCGAATTTGCCAAAGAGACTCGAAGAGCCCTTGAACTCCCTGGAAGGAGTGGAGAAGCTCCACCTGAGAGTTCCCTGGCCCAGAGGGCCGGGCAGGGAGGGTGGCAGGCAGGGGGAGCTCTCCATGGTGCTCCAGCGCTGAGCCTCTCCCGCAGTGCTGGGGCAGCAGCTGCTCCAGTGCAGCCACACGTCCTGCGCCTTCACAGGATGGAAACTCCAAATTTTATTATAACATCTGACCCAGTCTTTATGCATCATGGAAGTTCTCTGTCATCTGCAAGGGACTAGCTCCTAATTCACCATCACAGCTGAAAGTTAGTGCCTGAAATGCAGGGAGAGCATTTCCATGATGCCTGCTCACCGAGTCAGTGGAAGGAAGTATGGTTGCAGTACTTTAAATGCTAATGAACAAGATATGTGCACACTGATGCAGACTATGTAATTAGTCTGCATATAAAATTAAATTGTATTGTCTATGTATTTCAAAGGTCACAAGAAGTGCTAGTTTCCCTCACATAGACTTTGGATATCTGCAAGGAACAAACCTGTTATGAGTGTTTTTAATCTTGCCTGAAAAATTTGTGTTTAGTAAGAGCACTTTTTTCAATTTTAATTCTATCCAGTTTGACTAAGCTATGAATAGTTGTATGGGTTGTATGAGAAGGTAGAATTTTCATCTTTGGTAAAATTTGTTTTAGTGACTCTGGTGAAAATAGTTTTATTGCCTTTCAAGTACAGTTTACCCCAACTTGTGATTGTTTTGTTGCTGGTTGGTTTGGTTGGTTATTTTCCAACTCGCTAAGTAAGGTTTGAGTGACCTAATTGTGTTGTTGGAAGAAGTGTTAGGTAAAAGACTCTATTAGCTGAATTCAGTAGTTACCTGGTTGATATTTTCATTCCAGTATTCACAGTAAAAGAGATTACTCTTGCATACTAGTTTGTTTTTTGTTTTGTTTTGGGTTTGATTTTTTGATGTTATGTCGTTCCAGAATAATACACATTTCTGGAGGATCCTATTTAGGCCCATTCCACTTCATCTTGCCAGAAAACAGTTTCTTCATATTTTCTCTTAATTAGTGTTTGTTCTTTACAAAAATGATCAGTAGGGAAATTATATTTTCCCGATTTGAACATTTGAGTCAGCAAATCAAATACTCAGTTTAATATAGCTGAATATTGAACCCACATTCTGAATAGATGTGCATGGTTTACCATAGTTCTGTATTTCTATTTGGCTTTCTGGCAGAACCATGAATGGATTTGGGTGGGATCTGTAAAGTGCTGAGTACGCTACAACTGTTACAAAACCTACTTAAAATGATTGCTCTAACTCTTGGTGTTCATCCTTCATATGACATTTAATATGTTGCTCTTCATAAGTTTATTTATTGATGTTCCATGTTTTTAAATGGCATGTTCATTCATGTGTTGGAGGTGATTAATTCTTTCATCATTGCATTTATTATGTTTGCCTTGCCCCTCAGTATGTGGAATATTTGTTTGTGACCATCCAGTGAGGTTTTTTTGCCAGAATTCCTGCATTCGTTTGCATCTTATTTCATATCTTATGTTTATTTTAAAGTGTCAGTTCTGTTTTAATTAATAAGTGTAAATCACCACCTAATGCTAATTTGCCACTTGTTAACAATAAAGCAAATATGCCAATAAGACTTCTTGTGATGCGCAAGTTTTTGTAGTCAAATATGAAATTATCTTAAATAACATAGCATACAGGTAAGTAATATAATTTCAACCTTATGAATATTGTGATGTCTGATCTCAGATACACAAAGAAAAGGGTTTTTAATTTGAGGGAGATGAGATTTGGATTCCTAAGTCACCTTGAAAAACATACCAGATATTTAAATCGGTGTGATCTGCTTATATAAAGTTAACTCTCTATCTCCTCTATTTCTCTAACTATACTGAGAATTTAGTTTATGTAGAGCCCATCACTGTGACATCTGTAGTATTTAATTCTTTTTTTGTTTTTCTTAATAATAAAACTATAAGGGATAGTAAACTTAAGCTTGATCTGGGTTTGTTCTCCTTCATAACATTTGTGCACTGTTTGATGAAATTATTAAGAAAAAAAACCAGAAGTTTATATTTTTCTTCAGAATTTCACTTATGTGAGCAGAAATTACAATAAGGATTTGGATTGCTGATATTTTTTTGGCTAAATATGGATTAATAGAAATCAGTTTGTCTTTTCATTCCTTTTTTTAGGGGAAACTTCCTTCTACTGAGCTCTTTAGTTTACTTGGAGAGATACGGATTTGAAGGGTAGACTGTTCAGTGGAAAAGGAATTGACTGGATGAATGCAGCCAGAAAGTTGTGGTCAGTGTCTCTGTGTCCAGGTGGTGGCTGGTAACGAGTGCTGTCCCTCAGGACTCTTGTTTTGGGACTGGTGCTCTTTTAATATCTTCATCAATGACACAGTGAGATCGAGTGCACCCTGAGAAAGTCTGCAGAAGGCATAAAGCTGAGCAGTGCAGTTGACACACCAGAAGGACTGGATGCCATCCAAAGGGACTGGACTACCATGACTTCTCAAGTATAATGGATAGTGACTTAGACACTTCCTCTGCCAGTTCCCTCAGAACCCACAGATGTATTCCATCAGGTCCCATGGACTTGTGCACTGTCAGGTTCCTTAGATGGTCTCAAACCTGAACCTCTTGCAAAACAGTGCTAAAATTCTTTTAATTTAAATACCTACTTTTTTATCCTTGACACCTTCCCATGAACTCCATGTACTTCTAAAGCAAGGTTTTGACCGACTCATACTATTTCTTTTCTATGGCCAAATAAATAAATAAATGAATGCGTAAGTGCAAGTGGCAGGGATGTAGGCATGATGGTGGTAATACCATGCTCGGTTTTCATCCCTTTGCCAATTCCTGAAAAGCACTTTAGTGCCACATTTGTAAACTCAGGACACAAGAGGAAGTTCTCAAATGAAAGGAACAAACCAAAGAGCACAAGTCACTGCATTTAGCAGTTAGTGTTTCCGTGTAAGCAGTGACTCAAGAAATTTGGCAACAAGAATCATGCAGGATATTTTTTACAAGAAGTAATCAGAAAAAATCCACAATTTCATAATCATTCTATTTAAATTTCTGCTCTGCATCTACCCTTGGTCTTTCCCTCAGGGTAGTCCCGGAATTGCTTTATTTCTCTCAAGACTTATGTTGTGGACTGCTGCTTAAGTAATTTAAACTGACTGACCTTTCAGTTTTGTAGTAGCTAATACTGCATCTGTGTATTTTTGCTTTAATTCACGTGGTCCTTTCCTTGCCAAGTGGTTATTAGGAAATAAGTGTTGGCTTCCAACTGTTCCTGAATTTCCAAAAAATATCAGAACAACTGTTCTTCAGTCTCACAGACCAACTGAAGCCACAGTCTCCTGGGTCATCTTTCAGAAGAAGAGATTTCCAGCAAAGTCCTTACAACTGTGGTTACGTTCTCTTATCTGCAGTATGATACTGGGAAATGTTTCCTTTCCCTATTCCATAAAAGATTTATGGGTTGGTGTTGGTTTCAGTCTTTTAAAGTGTTTGGAGTTCAGGTTGCAATCTCTTGCATGAAGAGCTAAAGAGAATATGTGAAAATCTCAATCACAGTTTTACAAAGTTACCACTCCTGCCTAATTGTTACCGTAAATAGATAGGGGATTGGAGAGGGTGTATTCCAGGAAAGCATGGCATGCTTGCTTTGCTCTCAACCTCTTCCCTCACAGATTCAGTACAGCGATCTTATTCCAGTCAAATACATAAGGCTAGTGCTGTTTACAGTCAACTGAGCAAACAGTTCTTTGAAGCACATCCTACTGCTTTGTCAGGTGTTTGTTCTAAATACCAAAATTTTTACAGAGTAGTTTTACAGAAAAATTCTTTTAGCACAGATAATTTATATTAGTTTACTTTCAACCAAGAAACAGCATGCTGGCTTAACTAAAGCTTTCCTGAAGTATGCAGTCCAAGGCAGATGGCTGGTATGGAAATGTTTACCTAAACTGGGCAGGTTACAAGCAGCTAAGAAATAGGTGTTTTAAAATAAGAAGTCCCCAGCTGTGCTTCGAATGACTGACTATCTCTGAAAAACACCTAAAAAAGGAGTAATGGCAGTCAAAAAGTGAACAGCCCAGTTTCATAGAAGACAAATATTTTATTACCAAAGGAGTTATATCAAAGTAAGAAACTGCAAAAGAGTTACAAACAACTATAAAAATACTTATATTTATTCAAAATTAAATATGAGCACTTTATTAGTTAAATGCCAATATATTATTCTCTGACAATATTCACACATTTTAAGTCATGTTTGCCTAACATCTTAAAACATGTTATATAAAATAATTGCATATAAGAAATCACAATCCGAAGCTAAGGAATTCTAGCTCCTGCAGCTAACTCTGGGTTGACCAAATGCATGAGGATAATGCTGTTTCCAGTCAACTGAACAAACTTACATTCAGGCATCTCCTTTTTGTCCTTCCACAGGACTCACTGTCTTCAGCCAGCAGAAGCATGCTGCATCTCTCAAAAATCAATACCCTTCCTAAGTTTTTTAAAAAGCTAACTTTTTCCCTGTTTTTCCAAACCCAAATCAGTTAGCAGACCCATCAGACCCACACCGAAAACACTTCTGTGTCAGGAGAACATATCCAAGATAAGCTGCTGCTTTGGTAAATTGTTACTTTTGGTCCTTGATGCATTTTACATAGGTATAAAGAAACCAGCTACTTTTCCATACTGTTTTCCTCACCTGCAGATTCCAAGATTTTTTTATAAATTCCAGTAGACATGTAAGTGGTTGCTTTCATATGATAGAATCATAAAGTTACTTGAAAAATCAGAAAATTCAAAGTAGTTTCCAGAGCACAAAGGTTGGATACAGACTTCTGCAGATTTCTGTGTTTCAAATGCTGGTCTTCTATTTCTGCTTCTTAGACTTCAGCAGCTTGGTTCAGCTGTTTCTGTTTCTGTCATCTCCAGGAACAAGGTACAGTAGCCTTCCATCAGAATTCTGGCATAAAGTGTTCATATAAGCGAGCAAGTTTACTTGAAAAATGCATATAAAATGCAAAGATACCAAGTAATGCCACTTCAGAAGAAAAGAGCAGGATTCACCTGGAATCACCTGGAAATTATTTTTTCAAATTTATTCCAGCAGGATCGAAGGCTAGATATATTTTCTTTCAGTTCACAAACTTCTTGGTTACATTTCTTTTTGGACTGTTCACCTGTCTCTGTATCTTCTGTATTAAATACATCTAGGCAAACCTGAAACAGAACAGATTGTATTGTTATCTGAGAACTGCATATTCTATTCCTGTAGCCATCTTTCAAAGCAAACCAATTGCATTACATCTGAATACTGAAGAGGCCCTGCCCATGGGACTGTGAGAACGTGGCTTTAACACAGCAAATAAGGACACCTGAAACCCAGTGTGTCCAGCTGAGAACATATACATCCTCCACTGTCTGAAGGACTGAGAAAATAAAGCCAATTAAATTGTGAGCCAAACTTTGACTATATGCCTTGAGACTAGTGGAACAAGACAGACGAGTTTCAGGGGCTGGTGCTGTGCCCTAGTGTTCAGGATCTCAGCCATACAAAACTATTGTGGTTCTTGTTCATATTCAATGACTGCTCATAATTTTTTGCTAAGTTACTTTAATCAGTCTTTAAATAAAAACAGGAATCCATGAGGTTAGGCAAGAGTTTCAAGGGTGACACTGACTTCTATGACTTGATTGGGATACCTTTTAATGTAATGCAAATGTTGGATTCAGCAGAGGTGACAAAGCAGAATATAGACACCAATGTTACTTTGAAGATCTGGTCCCAGATTATAAGTCTCTCCAGTTCAAGGTGAAAAAGAATGACTTAAATGAAGCCTTCAATCCATCTGTTTAAGCATTATATCCTTTGGTGCCTATGTGAAGACTTTTTGATGTTGGTTAATATTTTTGTGTTCAATAGGTAACACTGAGCCACACTTAAAAGAACACTCTTGCATTTCTACAGTAGTCTGTAGATCACTGTGCTACATTTGAGTGGCACATCAAAAAGAAGATTCTGCCAATGACTTAAAATCCAAGTATTATCATACTTAATTGTTCTTGTTGAATTTGAGATACTGTGGTTAAAATAAAGACCAAAGAAATTACAGAAAAGAGAGAAACTCACCTTAACTGCTGAAACAAAACAAATTAAACATTACTCTAAGGGTTAGTGAGAAGTAACAACTATGATTTTATACTCCAGAGAAGTTTAAACACCTTCTTTGCACAAGTCTGGTCTTTGTCTCTCACTGGAGAATTAATATTTCACTACTGAACCAGAGCAGTAATCTTCACCATAGACTTACAGATGATTGTCTTAGTCTTTGTAATGGGCTTATTGTCTACTACAAGACAAATGCTATACAGAGCAAAATTCCTTTGGCATGGAACATGTGCATGATAGCTGTATCTTTCAGAGGTAGATGTGATAGTCTGTGTTGAAGAGCTCTAGGAAATAAGACAAATAGTTAAACTGTAGAATGAGTACAACTCACCGTTTCTTTTTTAGATCTTTCACATTTGCACTGTAGAACCTGTAATGTCCCACATGAAACAAATGCTGCTTTCCATCTAAAGGCTTTGCTGATTCTCTTCTTATTAAAGAATCTGAGCATGTTGCATGCCATGCTCTGTAGGGATTCTATTTCCTGTCAAGAGAGCAAGGAAAATATATCTTGAAAAGTTTGTGTACCATTAATTCTTTGCAATGTTGGTTTGTCTTTAAAAAAACTCCAAACCCTCCATCAATTACTATTGTTTTCTTTTGCTTTCACAGTGCAAGTCTTTTTCAATAAAACACATAACTAATCTGATTTACCTGCCATCTCTTCAAGATATTTAAAGCAGCAATTTTTAGTAGTAGTAATCGTAGCATAAGGATGTTTGGGAGAAATCACAGCCGTAATGAAATCAATTGATGCAGTTAGGAAAACAAATGATTTTTGCAGCCAGTCCTTTTATCAAGCCATGGTAAAATCTGTAGCAACAGCTGACAATTGTCCTTTCTGGCATTTGAGATCTGCCCAAATGACTGTTTTAAAGTTTTCAGATCTGAAGTGAAAAGCTTAGCTAATATAATTTTCTATAGAAAAATAAAAATCGAGGTTGGGAAATTTTAATGTTTACTTCTATTGGCAAAAAAAGAAAGTGTTGTGTCTGTTTTGGATTAAAAATATAGAAAAATCTCTATTTTTTTCTTCTTCTAGGAAAAAAACACCCACGTTTCTTGGATATGGAACTGCTTAATATTTAAATATTTAAAATATCAATTTACTTGACACATCATATGATTCCAGATTCAAAAAACAAACCGTCCTGAACATTGTGATTTGACTTTTAAAAGGAAATACTGCTCTATCACACTATTTTACTCAGGGACTGTATTGTATAAAGAACTCATTTGAGTTTGCATTCTCTAAATTCTGAAAAGTTAAATTTTACCTCAGTATCATTGCAGAAAAACACTTTTTTTTTATTCTTGCAGCACCTGTCACGATTCTCTGCAGACATATTTACCTGTTAAAATATACATGTTTAGACATGGAAGTACTGTGCCAGTGCTCAGTCACACTCACAATGAAAAGCTCTTTCCTGGTGTTCAGAGGGAACCTCCTCTGTGTCAGCGTGTGCCCACTGCCCCTGTCCTGTCACTGGGCACTGTTGATAAAAGCCTGGCTCTGTACCCTTTGCCCCCTCACTTCAGGTATTTCTAGACATTGATGAAATCTCTCTGAGCCTTCTCTTCTCCAGGTTGAACAGTCCCAGCTCTCTCAGCCTTTCCTCATTAGAGAGATGCTCCAGTCCCTTCAGCATCTTCATGGCCCCTTGCTGGACTCTCTCCAGTAGCTCCATATTCCTCTCATACTGGGGAGCCCAGAACTGGACACAAACCTGTTCAGTTTAAATCTTCATATTCTATCGAATTGCTTTGTTCTTTGGAAATTTTGAAACTTAGAGCAGTGTTTAAATCTTACATTTGAATTGTAACATTGAATACACTGAATACAGTGTCAGTATTTGTCTCCATAAATACATGTCTCAGCTGTAAACAGATGGTAGCACTCACTTTGCATATGTAATAACATAAGCTGGCCTAAGCAACATCACATGGTGTTTTGCCTGATTGTAATATTTTATCAATAGTTTATCCTCTCTAGTTTTTTCTTCCACTTTCGCACTTGTCTTCAAGATGACAGTGGAAGCCAACTCAACAGAACCTTTGTCTTCTTCTTCAGCCTGTATCCAGATAATCCAATTAGGCCAAAGGGCCTTAAAAAAGGTAGCTCATGACAGTATTGTTTTAGATCTCTTCACTTAGGCATGTGTTTGAACACATTAGACAGTTAATTCTTAAAGTTTTTCTGCAGAAATTGCCTGTATTTCAGAAGTTCATCTAAGATAAACAGAACTTTATCCAGAAAGTGTTTTCAAAACCAAGAGTTTGGGGAATCAAATATTCACTGACAAAGAAAAAAACCATAAAACTACAAAACCAGATAAAAACACCCAAACCATCAACATCTGGAAACTAATGCACGTCTTTTCTTGCACCACAACAGAATGAAATGTTGCTGCAGTCACACAGCACCAAAATTTATAATTATATATATATATAATCACCGTAGAATCTATATATCTGTCACTTCATTTGCTAACTGCTATGGGATTTTCCCATCATCACTAATTTCCTCAGATCACCTTTAGTATAATGTACAGTAACCACATCTGACGGCAGTTTATTGGCTATGACTAAATCAACCTAAGGGAAATCTTGACCTCAGAAAAGGCATTAGTGAAAATTAAATTACCTTACACAGATTTAGTATATAACTCACTAGCCTGCTCTGTAGCAAGCCCATAGCTGCTCCTAACATCAGGCTGAGGGACTGAAAGCTATTGACTCTGCAGTTTCCACTAGAAAAGTGCCTAGTGGACAGTTGGTATCACACACAGAATCCATAATATGTGTTGTTAACTTACAGTGACAATACACTGATTTTACTTAGAAGACAAATTTCTCTTAAACGGGGAAAAGTAAAGACAGCAAAATGATGACACTTGCACAGTAGTTGCTTGTGTATGTCTTCTAGGAAGTAAAAGCTTCAGAGCTCTGTACATTCCCATGAGTTTTCACAAACATTGATTCATGAAGGTTTTATTTATTTATGTATTTATTTTGATAACTCTTTTAGTTTTCATACAGTCTTCTAAAAAAACCCCTATGTCTTAAAAAAATCTCTATAATATTTATTGCAACTGAAAAAAGAAAAAAATGCTTCCGAAATGTATCTGGAATAATGCCATTGCTCCATTCCAATCCTTGAAGGCACCCTGGGGCACCGACTGCATCAAGTTCCATCCTACAATAGGACAGTGGCAAGGCATTGCCCCTTCCAGGCTGGGACAGTCCCCCAGCCTCTCTGACCCTGCATCTTGAGCAGGGCTGGGATGTGCCCTATGGCTCTCAACCACGGGAAGGCAGCAGGATCTGCCTCCCAGAGAGTGTTACTCCTTTGTATCATTTTCTCTTATAGGTCTTACAGGTCAGCTATCTCCTAACTGCTCACCAAGAGAGTTTATTTTTGTTCTCTAGGGAATACTTATCTTTGTCAGAAATAAGACAGCAAACTAAAGGGAATACTTATCTATTCTACTATGGCCATGAATATTCTCCCCAAATGTGATGCCTCATTCAGGATAAAGTCATTTATCTGCAGAGAAGTACCTTTCTCTCTTCATAATCTCAACAAACATAACATGATTGAAATGTTAAAAGATCTTTCCCTGACCCTAAAGGTATTTTGTTTCCAGATGAGGGTTTATTGTGTCTTGGTACAGAAAGGTTGAAAACCAGTGCCATAATGCTCTGAAGGTTGGTGGTAGTTCATAAGTGTGAAGAAATGCAATGACTCCTGATTTTGCCCTTGGAAAAGCACTGTATATTATTTGTATTTCATGCAAATAGACCTTGATTTAAGACTGCAACAGAATGGTATATTCTCATTTAGTGACAACCTGTCAGAAAAATCCCATTTTTGTGGGAATGCCTCTACTAATACAACTGTAGTAAATGTTGTCCCGTGGAAATGCTCTTGACACATGATTTTAATTGCTAATAATTCATGAGGAAGAGTTGGAAGGTAAATTTTGGGCATGGATTGGTAAACTGTTATGAAACTGTTTTGCAAAGCTGTAGTAAGTGTGGCTGATAAAGCCATAATGGAGGAGATTTACACATGAGAATGTTAAGTTCTTCGGCCATCTAGAAAAGATAATTTTTGTTGGCTAAACAAGATATATTAATAGGTACAAAGAAACCTATTAAGATACAAAGAAACTTTACTATCGTATGAATTTTGTGCCTCTGTGCATTTGTATTCAATGGACAACATAAAACTTCACTCAAGAAGTCTCTAATTAGTAGAACAAATTACAGGTTGTGTAATGCTTTCTTCTCTTGATAAAAACATACAGAAATAGTCATGAAACTACTTTAGAAAAGACTACTTTTTAATGGAACATATGATTTATGGCCAAATGGTACATGTGTGTAACTACATGATGCACAGGCACAAAAAACTGTATCACAGTATTTGCACAGGCAAACAGGCAGTATCCACAGATTTCAGAGATTTTAAAGAGACTGATTTGTTCTGCCCCCTCAAATGAAACCACCATTCCAGCATAACGTGTTATTTTAAATTGGTCTTTTATCATGTTTTAACATTAGAGCTTTTATTATTAATTGTTAGCATCTAAAACAATCATTTTTTGGAAGCCCAAGAGCTATTACTTACCAGCTCATTGATGTCGTGACTCAGTATATTCTCATACTTCACACGGATTTCAGTTGTTTTATTTCCCATTGCACAACTAGATGAATTCACTGGAGACAGAACAAGGAGCAGTGGCAGAACTGGTAAGGTAGATCTGAAGAAGGCTGGATTACAAGAAGAACAGTTAGCTACATATTAATGTCACAGCATGTGTGCTGTATTAACAAATACATTCTGTAATCTGTGAAAATAGTTTAAAAGGGATCTTTGTACAACCAAATGACTTGTGCCTTGCTTGAGGGAAGGATTCAACTCCAGATTAAGACATTCGTCGGGTGTCTAAACTCCCTCATACCCAAAGATGATTTAGCCAGCGTGGGTAAGAGCTTACAACTATTGAGCTGACCAGATACTTGGTGACTGCTTGGGCTGAATTCATCTCCAGGCTTCACTGCAAGCATTGACTTTTATTGGACCATAACCACATTGGACATATGTAGAGGAGTGTTTTAATCATATATGTTCAGGCATTCAAGTGTCTAATCTGCAAATGAATCTCATCTTGATTGTCCTTTTTTCCTTTGATAAGTTCTACAAATCCCCATGAAAGCAGCTTCACAACAAAGGTGTGTTTAGGCACATTTTCAGGCTGACCAAATGTACAATCCATGCTACTGGCTGTAACATGAGATAAAGCAGCAACACTACCTTCTCTGCAAGATTTTTGCAATCTTTTGGAGCAAACCTCACTACTCCTCACTTTGTTTCTCCCTCTAGTGGACCATCTTGCTTTGCTCAGATCCCTGGTGTTCTGTCTTTGCATGACTTCCAGGAAAGTATGAGTTCTGTGAGGATGGGCAGAGAGAAAAGACCAAAACATCATAGAGCCTGAAAAGACTGACAGGAGGCTGCAGGTGACTCACCTGGTACTGGGAATGAGGGAGACTGAGCACATGATAATACGTGATTAGGAAGCTCATAATTGTACTCTGGCCTATTGCTAGCCTGGCTAGGATGATGCTTAAATGGAAGGTTTTGAAAAAAAAAAACAAAGCTAGGAATTTATGTTGGAGGACTAGCAAAGATCACAGCAGGTTCCTGGGGGAGTATGCACTGTTTCTGCCCATCTCCACTACTGAGTAAGAACAACTGCATACAGAGTAGCTGTGGGATAGCAGCCAGGAAAGGAAGAAGGGATGCCCCGGCCCCAACTGCTATTTTCTTTCCTCTCCGACAAGGATGGGCTGTTGGGTACAGCCAGTTCAACACGCAAGAGACGGGCACCTCTGGGCTTGGGCATCACTAGTGAATCACAGCCTCAGAGAGAAATTTTGAACTAAGCAGAAAGCAATAAAACTTGGCCATAATTTTTATTGACCCACCTAATTTCTGTGTTGCAAAAACGGCGGTCACACCACGTGCTCACACAGTCCATTTACAGCCCATCCCAGCCAACTCCCACCACACACAGCAGAATGAATCTTCAAAGAAGAATGCATGCTTTTCCTGACTAGTGGATCTTAAATGGATCCCACATGTAGTAAATTTAAGAACTCTGTAAGGTGAGTCTATTATGATCTTCAAGCTCCAAGTGGACACATCTGACTTCCACAGAGCATTATCTTTGTAAATCTCTATGCTAACTATATCTCTGTTGAATGATTTATCAGTTTGAAGGACTAAGATTTAATATTTTAAAAGACATTTACAAAAAACATTCAAGAACTCAATTACAGGGCAACATTCTTCCAAACTCCCATTGCACCTCTCGATTCCAGTGCAAAAGATGAACTGCAATGCTTGTTTGCAAATAGGGTGATACAAACAACTTGGATATGCTGCTTCACAAACATGCTTCAAGGGACAAAAACAGCAATCCTCTAACGTGAAACAATCTAACTGACTCCATCACTTTAAACTTGGTTGTCTGGCAACAAGTGGAGATAAGAGGTGAAACATGCAAAGTCGCTTTTATTTTGTCATTTTTACTTTCTCTGTATCATACAGATTGCCAATCATTTTTAAATGAGGAAATTACAGAATAAAAGCAGGTCACGAGTTGCACACTCATGAAGTCCCTTGAGCCACTGCAGGACGGTGATCAAATCTTTTTAGATATTCCTAAATGAGTCCTCTGGAAAAAAACCTTAGACAAGTGTCATAAAAAATTCTAGGAGACATAGACTGAAAATTGAAAGGGATTTTCTTAAAGTTAGGTAACTTCAAAAGAATGGGAGTTTATGGCACACCACATGACCAGCAATTCAAAAGAAAGAGAGCGTGTATTACTGCTAATAACCCATCTTTTCAGTAAACTCCCAGAAACTCCTAAGCCATATCTGGAAAGCCCCAAAAATTCTCCTAGAAAGGACGGGAAGAGTTAGTATTCCAGTATTTCCAAATACTTAAAAAAAAAACTCTTGGCTTTTTAATGTAAAAAAACCGTCCTGTGCCTACAGCCCGAGGCGAGTCCTCGGCCGCAGCCAGCGGGATCCTTGCAGCAGCCCCCGTGCCCCGCAACCCACCCCAGTCTCGGCGGGCGGCTCACTCTGCCCCGGGCTCCGCTCCGCAGCCCGCAATCCCCGCGGGGAGCGGGTCACTGCCAGTCTTACTCCCTTTGTCCCGCTGGACCCGTGCGGAGGGGCGGGCGGGCGAGCGCTCCCGCCCGGGGGCGAGGCACCCCCGGCGCTGCGCGGCACCTGCTCCGGGCGCACCCGCGGGGCAGCAGGTGCCCACGGCAGGCAGATGCCCGCGGGAAGGTAGGTGCCCGCGGTAGGTGCAGCGCGGACCGGCGTGGAGCAATACTTCCCGCAGCTCCCCCGCCCTGCGCCGTCCCGCTGCCTCTGCCACACCCGAGCTGCCCTTCCCGGCATCAGGGGTGATGGGAACCGGTCTCTTTTGCTTTCGTTCTACGGGGAAAAGGGAAAAAAAAAGCAAAACTGGGAATTTCCCCGGCCGTCACCACGGGTTTAAAAGGCACCGGGCAGCACCGCGCCGGCAGAGCAGGCGGGACGGCGGGGCCGACGGCTCGGAGACAGCGGAGCAGGTGAGGAGGTAGCGCGGCCAGGGGTGCGGAGCAGCGCGGCGGAGCCCAGCCCAGCCCGGGGCAGGCGAAGCGGGAAGTCTTCTGCAGAGCGGTGCGGGGCGCGCTCCTTACCATGGAACATGGTCCGTGGGGAGGCTGTCGGGGAGCTGCGCCGATGGGTCCGCGGTCATGGTGGCGGCGCCGCCTCGCCCATGACGCCCGCAGCCCGCGGAGCGCCGCGCAGGGGCCGAGAGGGGCCGCGGCGGCCGGGCCGGGCTCAGCAG
>VZTD01001193.1:181743-343691 GCA_013397725.1 Rhagologus leucostigma | reverse complement strand
TCACTCCGTGATGTGGAGTCACTTTTTTCGAGGAGAGCGGCTTGGTTTGAAAGCCGATGCGCTGCCCTTTCGTTCTCTCAGCTGCCCTTGGATGGGTTGCGGGAGGCGGGACTGCCAAGAGGGCTCTGTCTCCGGTCAAGGGTTACCCCAGGCTGTTGGCATGGGCTCAGAAGCGCAAGGTGGATGGTTTCTGCAGAGTTCGTCGCCTACACCCCTCCCCCACCCCCGCTTCCCCCACAAAGTTCATCTTGTGGAATCTGAGAGGGTTTAAAAAATGATGGTGAATGGTTCAGGAAAGTGTTTTAGCTTGGAAGACAGAAACCCAAATTCTAAAAGGCAAAGCTGTAGCAAGACGTGTTTTTCTAGGTAAATTCAGAATGCAAATATTGTCATATGCAGTTGAAAAGGCTTGGAATAAAACAGGATATGAAATCTCTTAGTAGTGTCCCCTTCACGTCTCTTGCCCAGAATACTTTCTGAGTTTTGAGTTCTACATCACTTTTCCTGCTCCGCATGAGCACAGAGAGCTGATTCCATAACCCCTCTTTCTTCTCACAAGAGTGCTTTCCTAAGGGAAGATAGATATTGAGGTGTGAATATTAAGGAGAAGATATGTGGAATGCTCAGGTTAGTTTCCTCCCATTCTCTTGAACTGAAATTGTGCTGCTTCCTTCCTGTGTGAGGAGGTTCTTAGTCCTCTTTATTCTCTGTGAATTACACTCTGCTTTAGATTGGCTATACATTTCCCATATATTTTTCTTTGGAAAAGAATTCAATCAATTCTTCTTCAGCAGTATTCTGTCAAGATTCAAGAGGGAGGTGATTTTCAACCCCTTTAGCTTTGAGCTGCTTGACTTTACTAATGATTGCCCATCACTACGATTTGGGCAAAGACTAGGGATCGATATCAACACAGTTCCACACAAGGAGCACCTGTCCTTGCTTGTTCCTTTAATGAGTGCCGGGTTGGATGTGATGGATTGTTCAGTTCTTGAATTTGAACAAGGATTTTGCCTCATTAATGGCTAACTTATCTAGTTCTTGCTGTGTCTTGAGTTGACATTTTTTGCTTGTTTTCATTTATTGTTTTCTTTTTTATCTTCTGTCAAATATTGTCTGAAAACTTCTCTGTGCATTTCAGTTTGCTGGCATGTGCAACTCAGAGAATGCCACAGGGCTCTTCTTTTGGGGGAGGTTTGTACCTGGTGTAATGCAAGCAAATTTGTGATGGTTTCTAGGGTCTGGTACTTAGAGACTTGCACCTTCAATAGTCAAAGATTTTGAAAAAGCTGCACCATGAAGCTCCAGTCACACAAAATCATGTCACCAAGATCGACTTTACTTCTAGGCAAGTAGTTCTTCCAATCTCTTATGACAGTACACGTGTGTTCACAAAATGAGATCGTTTATGCAGATTGTCAGGGTGCAGAATATAAAGGAAAAACTTCTTTTGCTGCTTTGTTTATGTTAGTTTTCTGGCTGAAACATCAGGAAGACTGATAATTGCTTCAATTTAATTTTTTCTTTAAATAATGTAATTGATGGAAGAAGTCAGCATAGTAGCTTAATGCATTAATGGAAACATGACTGAAAGGTGATGCTGGAGTCTTTAACAGAAGTTTTGCTCTTTTCTTCAGTAGTGGCAGGATTTTATCTTTTTTTGTTTGTTTTTGTTTTTTTTTTTAATAAGATGAAAAGTCTGTTAAATGTATGGGAAACTTTTTCATCAGTCAAAGTGACAAATAGATGATGTAATCTGTACTTTGCTCCATATCATGTGTTTAGATCCCAATCAATCCCTCCTTTGTGACCTAACCCTGGACCATGGCATAAACTTGTGATAAAGATGGTTTTTGATGTATTTGTATGTAGAGCATGCTTAAATATTCAAACTTTGTCTGTAACTTTTATGTGCTTTGAGAAATATTTTGAATCACTATATGCATTTTGTTTTCAAAGTTTTGATTTAGCAATGTTTTGGGGTTTGTTTCTGAAAAGATTACCTGCAGAAAGATCAAATTCAAGTGTTCAGAAGAATACTGTATTTTTTAAAGGAAAAACAAACACCAACCAGTTGAAAAATTAAAAGAAGGAATTTAAGACCGATTATGTTAATATCATTTTAACAACCTATTTTAATCAAGAAATCATGAAAGGAGTCCTGAACATATAAAAGTTTATCCCAGCTGAGACTTACTTTGTTTAAATGACTGGTATCAGTTTTCCTGTTTTGTGAAACGCAGTTGGTGCCGAGCTGTAATAGAGACCTCTCCTCTGGAGTGGAATTCAACTGCAGCTTGACTGGGGCTGTGGCTAAAACCTTCGGGGGGAGAATAAAACTGAAATATTTCTGAAGAATTCCCGAGACATTAGGTGTCCCACTTCATTTTCATACCTTGACAATTTATAGAGCCGACTGTTTTAATATGAGATATATTTATTATGTAGATAGTTTGACTAAGTGAGATTCCAAACAAGCAATCTCTGGAAAAATGTAGTCCAATGCAGGGCATTGCTGCAAATGTGTGCAGTTTTCTCTTTCACACTATTTTTGAAAAATGACTTTTTAAACCATAAAAGAGAGTACTACGAATTGCATATCTAACAACTGAAAGGCACCAGTAATTTTAGCTGTTCATATATGAATGTATTTCATGTTCTGTACATTTCCTGAGGACACTTTCTCTAAACAAGTTTAAATTTAGAGATCCAGTTGTCTCCTGACATGGTCAAATTTATTCTTAGAAAAGCAGGTGTTACATATTAACCTCCACCAGAATACTAATATTGCTACATGAGAACTACATGATTGCAAAGCACATAATTTCTCGTTAAGATTCGGTTCTCCAAAGACTAAGCACTTCTGGAATTGTTGCTGTCTTTCTCCAGCTGTTGCTTGTCAGCTTGAAAAGCTCTTTTGATCATTAGTGAATTACTGTATTATTCATTATACATTAGCTTAAAAGTTATATAGTTTTTATGTCATTTTGGAATAAAATGTGTGTGCTCCAGTTGTCACAAACTGGTGGAACTCAGGGAAGTCTGACCACTGTTATTATGCTCTTATTTTTAAGAATAAATATGTCTGATACTTAAATTTTTCTCAACTAACTAGGGAGGATGGGAAGAAGAAGAGGCATATTCCCTCCTACTCCTTCCACCAAATAAATCCAAACCCACCAGAGAATCCCTGCGTAACTGGGATTCAGAGTTATGTTTATTGTGCACTCAAAACTCTCATTGATACTCAGGTCTGGGAAGTTCTAATCTTCTGCTGTATTTAGGCAAGACTAAGGGACCTAATTTTATAATTGCACTAGAACACCCGGGTTTTTTTTAATTATTGTTGCTATTTTTTGTGTACAGATCATTTGTCCTGTCACTGAGGTGAGCACTGACAAAAAACACATGAACTGACTGATAAACTGTTTTTAATGCAGAATTATATCTTACATTCATTCAAATGTAATGCATGGATCTCTTTTTCTTTGGCAAGAATTAAAGGAAAAAAGAAAACAATATTTCTGGAAAACTAATAAGATAAGATTTGTGGAAGTGTGAGAAGCTCACAGGAATGTTTTGTTATCAAGCTGTGGAACAGAAGTGGTAATTACTTTCTCTTTCCGTCTTTCTGTGCAGGAAGATGCCAATAAAGATTTTATCAAGAGCAATATGCCAAATAAGGGTGTTTTGAGAAACCACCACTAGGAAGGGGAAGTTTCTGAGGAGCACCACTGCCAGTGTTGAGGAGATGGTGGCAATCAGGCTCCTCAGTCCTGGCTGCCATGGCACTGCCCCGGAGCCCACTGCATGAATCAGGCTTTGCCCCACCTTCCACTAGGCACGGGAATTGTTCTTGGTCTGTGTTTGCTGGTGCCTGGGGTGTGCCCGAAACCCAGCTGGGACTGTGCCCCTGGGTCACATCATCTGCTTGTGTCAGCTCGGGAGCGATGAGCGGCTCCAGTGGGACAGTCCTCACTGCATGGAGGTTTTGAGATGGTTCTTGTTTGTTTTGGTGCCTCAGATGAGGCTGAGTGTTGGAGAAATGAATATTTCAGCCAGGACAAATTATGAAAATCCTGTTCCTGCTTTAGTGAGGCACAGAGAAGAAAGAAGGGTTTGGGTGTTGGTTTCTGTCAATTCATATTCTTTTACTTTTCCTACTTTAACAAGTGCCTTTTTAGGGAGGAGGGGAGGTTTGGTAACAGGAATAATCATTGCAGATATTAATCCATATTGAAATTATGAAAATTTCGTTGCATTTCAGGGTTGTGGAATTTCCTTTGGGTTTGGTGTTGTGCTTTTAAGAGTTTCTTTTCCAAAATTATAATAAAATATTTTTTATGATTTTAGTGAACTTATGTGTCTTAGTGGTCTTTCATTTTACAATGTTACTTATACAAGCACAGAAAAGCATTTATTTGAACTTTATAGTTCTCTCCTCTCCTCTCCTTCATTGTTCATTATTTGTTTTGAGAAAATGTGGTTAGTGAGTTGATTTCAGGCAAACTGTCACTGAAATAGTACTCAATTTCTTCCATTTTTCTTTCCTATGCCTTTTTTTTCCTTTTAATATACTTTTATTTTTTTTTAAGAGTACTGTAAGTCTTCCTCCTGGTTTTAAAGGCAGCCAGAAAATCACCCTGAAATGTGACAGCAACTGAATTGGAGCCACTGTGCCAGGGAGTAAAATTAAATCTCTACAATTTTTTAGAACCAGAGGACTACCTGAGGAATGAATTTCAGGTCTTAAATCTTGACAATATAATACAGGATGCTAAAGGTTATTTTATCCTTGCTTTGTATCAATAAATGTCTGTGTTCCATTACAGTTCCAATGAATGGTTTAGGTATGTTCCTAAATTAATTAAAAGACATTTTCTTCTCCATCTGAAAGAGGTGTGGGGGAGTTTGTTAGTTTTTTTTGGTTTTTCTTGTAAAATCCCCCCTCTGATTTAATGTTTATTTTAGGAGAAGATATTCTGTGTCCTTCATACATAACATAAAGCTGATTCCTTTCTCACAGTGTGAAAACTTACTTAAATATGATGAATTCTGTGAACTTCAAGGTTTTTTTATTTTGCTAATCATGCCTTTCCAGCCTTGGTATGGTTTTACTTGATCAATTTTTACTTGATCTATTTAGTCCAGCAACATGTTTAAATCCATCCACTCAAAAAACCTTATGAGATTTACTCTTTGCTGTCAAGAAGCTGCATTTATTGCATGATGGTAAACTATCCTGAAGAGGAAGCCTGTTCTTAAAACCAATTTAATAAAAAAAAATCAATATGAAGAAATGGTTTAAAATAGAGAACTTTTATTGTAAGTGTGGATTTTGTGGGCCTAATCCTGCAAGCCTGTGCCTGCTTAGCCCCAGTTTAACATACCTAATTTACATGCTTATTTGTAAGCAAAAGATTAATTTGCAGATTTGAAACTGGAACGAAAATAGAGCATTTCCTCTGTGAAGATTTGAAGATTTATTTCTGACACTTATTTTGCTTCTGTCTGGAGTTGCCCTAAAATAATTCCAAACACATCTCTGTCTTTGAAGATTACAAATTATCTTGTAATAGTAGTGTAAACCATTACAAATGTGCCTTTCTTCTTTGTTTGCAGTTTGTGCGCGATCTGTGCATGGTTAGAGTGGGAGGGGGTGGTTAAGAAAGAAGAAAAATTACAATTAAAATATGACGTATTAATGCAGTTTGCCCAATAAGCATCACTTGGCAAATCAAAACAGTCGGTGCACGCGGAGACTTGAATTTCTTTTTTTAACAATGTACACTTATATATTACATGAAGATCTAGCTACAGTGTTTCGCAAGAACAGTGTGCAGGTACTGTGTTTTTTGTTTTACTGTATCCATTTTAAAGGGCTGAATTTGAAACAGTGAGTGGATATGTGTGTGCTTGTTCTGTGGTGTTTGAGCCTTTTATTGCCTTTGGTTTGTGTTCTCTCCCTCAGCAGAGATAACAACACCAGCTCTAAAAAAATTACCTGAAATTATTCTGAAAATGGATCAAATAATGATGTGAGCTATAAAATGAAAGGGAAGAAATGAGTGAGTGTCAGTAGTAGCTCTTTTTTCATTGTTTTAAATCACGTTCACAAATTGTTCCCAAAATATTCCAGTGACATTTTTCAGAATGGTGATGAACAGCCAAAGCTAAAAATGACTGTTGAGACTCTCCTTGCCTTGCATCCACAATTACTACTGTCTAATTAATCGGTCTTTAATAAGCTGTTGTGATTTCAGAAACATATTCTAGAATGTCCCACCTTGCATAGAAGATTTGGGTCTCTTTCGAGGTGTTGAAAAGGCATGTAATTATGAAGAAACAACAGCAATAGGAGATGCAGCTAATAAAGGTTGGTGTATTGATAGTGAAGGTTTCCTGACTCAGCAGTTTTAATCCCTTCCTCACTACACATCTCTTATTTTTTTTAATCCCTGCTTTATTTGTTGGAATTCTGGGCCATAAAATTTTAGAAGGAAAAATAACTGGCCGGTAATTCGCAAGACATTTCACAGGCAGAGCTCCATTTTGCCACGTGTTTTATTTGATGTGTTTTTATATGGACACTAAGAAGCTGTGGCATCTCCTGTGTGTGTCACACCCAGCGTTATCTGTTATCTTTCCTGACCCGGATGATACAGTTTAGTGCCTTTTGTCTGTGTGTGGCTAAGATTAGGGCAAGGCTGAGAGCAAGGCAGCTGAAGATGTGTTTAGGTAAGACTGTGTGACCAGGACGTTTAAGGAGGTGAACAGGGCTTTCAGCAGGGGGATATGGGTCTCTTTGGGAATGCTAGTCCACTACTGGCAACTTGGGCCCCTAAATCAGGAGGGCTTTATAAGGGGTAGAACTGCCCCATCTTCCACAGAGGCAGAGCCTTGCAGATAGTATGGCATCATATGTGCTGTCTTCAGTTGCTTCTAAGAACACCCTAGAAAGAGATCCCTGTACCACAGTGTTCGCACACTGGCGTTATGATCCCTTAAGGGACTTCTGGTACGGCAAATGCACCCTTACTTGGGGTACTCCTGGGAAAAATACTGGTCTCAAATCCATGGGACATTCTTCTTGCCCTTATCCTGCCCCAACTCAATACTCTTTGTGCCCTGCTCTGTTTATAGGGGTCTTTTTTGAATGCAAATATTACCCAGTGGTGATCATAACACAGCTTGCAAACCTGGACAAAAGGCTTCCCCAGCGCCTATTGGTGAATATATTAGCACCTTTGCTTCCATGGGTTTGGACTGAGACGTTAAGGAGATGTAAGGACAGCTTCTTCTAGCTGCAGATCCTGGGACACAAGCTGAAATTCCCATCCCCTCCATTTCCCTGGCATGTAAATTTTTCCTCACTGGGAATCAGAGCTCACTGTTACTGTTTGGCAAGCAGAAGAATGAGAACTTCCTTGGTTTGTGTGCTTTTGGGAAAAGAGTTTCTATGTGAGTCTAGGAGACAGATGCAAAGAAAGTACTAAATTTTCTAACTCTTGTAAAAGAATAAAACAAATCTTTACTGTTGTATAAACCAAGACACCTTGGCTTGTCAGCACTTGGAGATGGTAAATAGAGAATGGAACCAGAAGAAGTTGCACTCAGGGTCTCAGTGTGGAGATAGCAAGGCCAGGTCAGCTGGGGCATTGACCAACCTCCTCTAGTGGAAGGTGTCCCTGCCACAGCAGGGGGGTTGGAACAAGATGATCTTTAAGGTCCCTTCCAACCCAAACTGTTGTATGAACTCCCTTGGTCCCACAGCAGCCAGTGAGCATGAACCCCCACTCCTGCTGTCTCACCATAGCTGAGTAAAATAGCAGAAACAAACCTGTGCTATCTGAATGGGTTACAAAATTGTTAAAAAGCCAAGTTCGTCTCACAAGAAGTGTTTTAGTTGATACAGTGGAGCATACGCAACTGTGAAGACTATTTTACACAAGAGTTTGCACTGGAACATTAGAAGTATGTTCCCTTGAAACTGGATTGCATGAAGAACAACATGAGGTTACAGCGGTGTGTCATACTCAGACACGAAAGGACCACACAGACCCAGCTCAGCCAGGTAGAGGCCAAGACCACCAAAAGAGGTCTCATTGTTTATTTCACATCATATAAATCTGCTTCTTGGAATGACCATGGATTGGAGGATGAAGTTACCACCTCTCCAACCACACTGGTCAAAGGAAAAGACCATCAAACTTTCTCCGCCTCAGGAGAAAGAATGAAAACAAAAGAGAACGTTAGCTAAACATAACTTCTGTTTACAGAAGGTGCATGAGAAGTTAACTGTATTTACAGAAAGTGTGTGAGAACTCCATCACAGAAATGACAACATCAAAAGACTGCAAAACTCAGGGCGACAGCGGTGCGTGGGCACCACTGTCATGCACCACCCAGTTAAGCTCCACCTCCCAAGGACTGACCTTTCTTGGGCTGGGTTCTCAGTGCATTTTGGTGTGTTGGTATTTTTGTGTATATAGCTTACCGAGAGTTGCTTAGTGCATGGGAAGTGCTAGGAATTACCAGCTTTTCCTTTCTCTCCTTGAAAGGTTATGTCTCTTCCTATTCTGTCCTCCCTATTCAGACTGTTTAGAGTTGATGTGTGGCACAAGGCTGTAACAAGTCAAGTCACAAGTGTCCTCTGTTCATCTAGAAGCCACCTGAGGAAGGATTCTGGAATAACTTTTAACCAGGTGCTGGAAGCTTAAGTTGCTGGAAAACTGCCTCTCCCTGACTCTGTCAAAAGATCTGTTTAGCCATTGCCCCACAAAGAAGCCCTCCATTGTCAGTAACTTCTGGCTTGGCAAATTGCCTAAGAGCCTGTCAAGAAAACTTACATCCTACAGTGACCTTTCAAGCTTGTCTGCATCTCAGATGGAGATCTACCCAGGCAGTCCAGAAATTGCTGTGGTCAGAACAAGACAGGGCAGCCCCATTAGGGAGTGGGAACAGGAGGACATCCTTGTGCTCCTTGCCTGTGGAGGTGTTTCCAACACAAGCTTCAGAAAGTGATCAAGACATTTTTCACCAGGCACATCTATAGAAAATTCAATGGGATGCCAGCTTCCCTCCCTTGGATGTCTGGATTCAGTGGGATACCTGCCTCCCAGGTCCTTCTGGTGCCAATTAAATCTACTCTTTGCCCAGTTCTAGAAGTATTTCAAAAAGCTTCCAGGTCCGGAAATTTAAATTTGCTCAGGATTGTCGAGGTTGGAGTTACCACTACTAAACCCTGGAGCACAGCTTTGAGGGGTGGCTTAGGTAGAACCAGGAATATCCAAAAGCAGGACAGTGCCAGGCCAGATGGTAAGAAACTTATTGGCTGTTCCTGTCTGAACAGGGGCACCAAATAAATGGGAGGAGGAGAAGGGGAAAAAGTGGGTATTCTGGAAGTGAGTCTCATCTTTCAGCCAGGCAGCTCTCTGCATGATGCTCCGGATGTGACACAAGCTGTGTTTGTGCTACATGTGAAATACTGCCATGTGCTGCATGGCAATCAAACAGAGCCAGCAGCTAAACAAAACGATGAGTCAGGTGAGAGATGTTCCTGAAACAGGGCAGGCTGAAAGGGGTTTGGCAGCATGTATGAAGGTGCAGTTGCTACTGCACAGGTTTATGTGCCTCACAGTGATTTCTGGAGCAAGGCTGTAAGCTAGACAGTCTGCAAATGCTTGAGGTGCAATCAGAAATGCAGGATACTTTAGCCCCAAGAGAATGATGCTGCTTATATGTTGCCTTGCTTACTAAGGGAGATCTGCCTGTTGGTGCTCTCCTCAGTGCTCATGCTTTTTAAAATTGTATTACCCATTTCTTAAAATTTGAAAACACTTTTGGAAGTGAGGACTGGGATTGACTTACAGGTTTTGGTTTTCAATATGTCTGTAATAAGTGCTGAAGAACTAGGAGATTAAAAAAAATTGCACAATAGAAGTGAGGTAAAAGTGAATAAATCATGTTTCTCTAAGTAAGATGTCTCTAGCTTTTATTATTATCAGGATATCTCAAGTGTCATCCTTTAATAGTATCTTCACCAAAAAAGGCTGAAGGTCTTTTTTTCCAAGGCTACTTCGAGGGGAGAAAGTAGACTGGAATAGAGTTTTTAAGCTGGAACACTCCCTTCCCCCCGAATAATTTTTAGCATTAGTTATACTTAAAATTTTGATCCAAGATCTTCTTGGCTGCTGCTTTTTTCTTATGTCCCTTTACCTTTAAGCTGAAAAAAGATGTGTCTATTCCCAGCCTGACAATACTATTGATAGGTTATTTTAGGAAAATTTAAGTAAAAACAGGCTGGTAGACTTCTGAAAGGAGGAGAAGTACTGAAGAAAAATACTTGCTAGGATGGAGCTTGTTCACTGTAGCTGCCCATGAGTGGGAGAAAATTGGCATAGCTCCCACAAAGCATTTATATTCCAGTTAAAACTTGATATGATCTGTCAGCTGTAGCAATTATTTGTTCTGGCTTTTGCAGGTATCTGTCAGTGTTGGCTGGGTCTGCCTGTATGTGCAAGTGTTATAGGGTGCCCTTCCCTTGCTGTTTGAGGGTGCTTACAGTAGGGTGGGAAAGAAGGACCTGCTTTGGAGCAGCATGGAAATAAGTGGCAAAAGCTCATGGAAAGTGTTTCATTGCTCGACAGAGTTAGGGCCAAAATAAAAGGTGTTGCATATAGTGGAAATATTTGCATGCCATTTCTTATGTACTTTATTATTTGTTTTGTCCTTTATCAACAAGCAATTTGATTCCCTATCCTCCTTTTCAATAACCAATAAAGATTTTGTTTGTTTTCCACTTTCTGTGTCATCTGTGAGACAATCAATTTTTTTGCCCTTGAATACAGATTACCCATGAATACAGATTGATTTCAAGGTACATGCTTCTGAATATGATATGCAAAAAAGTAGTATCAGTAGAAGGGCTAAGGCTGAAAGATGTTTATCTGATTTATAGAGTGATAAACTGATAAACTGGTAAGTGTATTGCTAACTGAATCCAGTGCATTCGCCACAATGATTATTATGCAGTTAAGTGCTTTATCCAAGTGCCACTGTCATTCAGTGCTGTCATTAGAAATTAACATGGTGGCTACACACTCAGAACTACCACTGCTAAGTGTCCTCCTCCTTGTTTCTCTGACATGGAAAAAGAAGCAGGCAGATAAAATTATCTTTTATCTACTAGGTCATTTGCCTCTTGCTCTGAAGAAAATGACCCCTTAGGTAGAAGTAATGCTCTACATTTTCACAAAGTAGAAGATAATTATGGGATATGAAGGCTGGTTAGAAACCAGAAGAATTCTTTCTGTTACATGTTTATTATTTCTGGTAGAACTTCAAGTCAAACAGGTCAGTAAGCCAAAAATTTCTGAATTCTGCCACTTAGGTATTGAGTAAAACTGAAGGTCATAAAGCACCTGATATTTTTAAATTAAAGTGAATAATTGTACACCTCAAAATGCCATGTTATTTCACATGCATTTGTAGAACAAAAACTGTTTGAGCTCAGAATAAAAAAGATTTATTGAAGAAAAATGCCTTTTTTTTTGCCTTGCCTAAAATCACACTGGGGAACTCTGAGTAGGTCTTTAACAAAGAAAGTTGCCTAAATTCAGCAACTTGCAAAAAATGAGAGTGTATATTAGCCTCATCTCCAAAACCACAAAGGCCCAACAGTCATTCAGAGTCCCTGTCATCTGCCTCCTGATTTAGGTGACTGGAGCACAGTTCAGAGGCTGGGGGAGATGTGCTCTGCAATCCTTGTTTAGTGTGACAGATTTTGGCCAACACATGCAGCTGAAACTTGGCAGTCTAGGTAGCCTGCAAAGTTAAATTCTGCACAGACATGTTTACCTTTTTGTTAGCTACAAAACATGTTTTAGAGATTACATCAAATACTGTGCTCTGATAGCTGGAGCTGGAGCTTTGCCAATTTGGAAACTTAAATGGCTTACACATCAAATTTGTTCTCCAGTACAAAACTGCAGTGGGTATGAAACTTTTTTTCTGTAGCTCATCTCTGGCTTAGGCCATGTCCTTAACAGATGCCAGTTTAACAAAGTCAGATATGCTGTGTACTTCTAGAAGTTTTAATAAGTATTCCTATAGCTGCTGGTTTATTTGACATTATAACACTCTGACCTCCTGTTGTATGTATTTATCTGAAATTGTATGTGCTTCAAAAATGGATTAGGTGACTTTTCGTAGTAGTTTAACTTCTACTGATTCCTTCTAAATGCACCAAACTTCGGTAATGTGCCATATTTGTACAGATGTCTCTTTCTGGATCCATACTCTTCATTCTCAGAAAGATGATATTAGAAAAAATAAAAAAAATAACCTGTGCAGAAGTCAACTGGTTTCTGGAATACCTTGTATTCCTAATTAATTTAAAGTTCCGGGCTGCAAATCTATTCAGGCTACTACTCTGAGAAGTGGTGGCATAGTGATTTGATATGTGAGAGTGTAAAGTGCTGACACTGAAGGATGTAAAGTCTTCTTTTATAAAC
Organism: Rhagologus leucostigma; assembly: GCA_013397725.1. Lineage (NCBI taxonomy): Eukaryota > Metazoa > Chordata > Aves > Passeriformes > Rhagologus > Rhagologus leucostigma. Next base: position 331,176 of record VZTD01001193.1, on the reverse strand, counting down.
TCCAGTGATTCACTTATTTAATAATTTACTTCCTTATAGCACCAAGTCACACTACAACACGGTAGTTGTTGGACATAGACCTGTTACGGTTTTTTTCATAGTTAGACCATAACCAATACTTACTGTTTAAATATTGCAAAAGCAGTGTCTTTGAAAAAGCACAGGTTTTACTTTCTCATTTAATAGAATCCTGTTAGGGATTTTATATCTGTAATGTATTCTTAAGTTACTGCACAGTTGATTTTTAATCAATCACCAGTATGCAGAACACCCTGTCGTAGTACTGGTAACATTTCGTATGTAGTTGCAGACTATAAAACATTTATAATCTTTACTTTTTTTCCATTAGATCTTCCTTTTTAGTGAAAGGATTATACAGGAATTGGACAACCCTCATTATCAACTCTTTCTTGTGCAAAAAATAAATGAGATTTTTGTGGTCAGGAAAAAAAATTTCAAAGGCTCAATAGAATACATAAGATTGTTAAAACCAAGACTTGCAAACCTTAGAACTGGAATCAACTTAAGTCAACTTTGGAAATGCTTCATTGCTGTCAGTACTTTACTGAAGAGTATTTTTTTAGAGCCAGTTAATACTTGGCTTATAAGCAAATATATTGTGTAAGGAGTCCTTCCCTACACACTACATCATCACTGCAGGCTCCACCTCTTAGCCTAATGCTCTCTTTGAAGCACTGCTGCCAAAAGATTTGTACCTTGTTATCTCCAAATGCTGGTTTCATTGGTTGATAGGAACAGCAAGCTGGCTATCACGAAGATACACAGTTTATCCAAGTTTTGTGAAATTGGTAGCTGAGTGAAAGAAACTCAATGCCTTGAAAGAAGGAGTGGCTTTATTGTGCTTTGTTGTAAATCAGATAATCAACATGAGAGAAGGAATTATGAAACCTTGCAGTTTGCAGCCAATCTGATAGGCAAAGCTAGAGAAAACCAAGTATGGTCCAGTCCCTGTTTTGTTTTTTTTTCAGTACGTGGTGCTGTACTACCACCACTCTGTGCAGGAGCAGGGCTTAGGGGAGTGTCTGGACTGTCCTAACACAGCTCTGTCATTCTTTGCTGTTTAGAAAAGGGCAAGCGATTTTTGGTTCTGCTCCATTAGGAAAAACCATCACGAAGGTCAAAAGTAGATGACACAATAGTGTGCTCCTACTTTTGTCCTCAGATTTGTGTTGCCCTGACGAACTATGATATATTACCTTTATCATCATGTGTGAGTTTGCATGAGTCATCATGTCGGCCTTTTGCAGAGCTTAAAAGAAGCACAGGTGTTGGAACGGTGTTTTTTGGTGACCTTTCACTGCCTTTATGTCTCTGAACATTATTTTGTGGGTTTGGAAAATGTAGCTGTAAAACATTTTTGTAGACATGGATGTTCTAAATATTTGTTTATTGAAGGGTTTTGGAATTTCTGAATCACAAACACTTGTTGGTGGCCTTAAGACAGCTGGCTGCTCATGTTGAGCGGGCACTGCTCCAGACACTTCATGCTTACAGGATGGTGTCTCATCCAGTTCTGCAGGGTAGACAGGAATCTTGTGTGACTGCAAATGGAAGTAGTGGGTTTTGTATATTCACTGTGATACAACCACATCATAAAAGCACTTGAGAACTTCCATTCTAGTATTAAATAAGGGTAATGCTTCCTGTAATGAAATTATATCCACCCAGGTCTTCTCTCTCAATTGAAAAAAAACTAACTAAACAAACTTGAACAAATCATTACTTTTACCAGATTTTATTTGCTCCTTTGCATATCCACTCTAACCTCAGGATTTTTGGGGTTTTTTTGTGTGTGTTTGTTAGACTTCATCTTCTTCAGTGGTACGTCATGGCATTGTGGTGGTACATGAGATATATTTTCAATAGATTTTTCCCTAGTCTCTCTATTAATCTATTATTAATCTATTAATCTTCTCTCTATTAATGAGAATTTTATTAAATAAGTAAAACTCCATTTGTCTTTAATGTCATGATTTTGGGTATAGCCATATCTGAATGATATGGACTTTTTAACCAACTTTTCAGGCTTGAAAACTGGTGACAGTACAACCCCAGAGTTTCTGTAGGCTAGCCCTTCATTTCTCAGCCCTTCACTGCAGAAAGAACAAGGAACTGGGAACAGCAAAATTACTCCAGGGGGCCTACTCCTGAGAGGAGGTCACACACTGCTGTTACAAGAAACTAGAAGAAGTGTTTTGCACCAGTTTTGCAAAACAGGGTTAGGTAGGGATGCTTGCTCTGGGGGAAGACAGGTCTATGTCCTTCTGACCCTGAGCTCTAATCCTTCAAGTTCTTCCCAAACAGGGAAGGCCGTCTCTGACAAGCTTCCTTTAAATAAAGGGTTAAAAATTAGAGAATTGCACTGAGAAGAGTTGTAAAAGAAAATGGATTTCAGTATTTCAGTGCAATCTCATCTACCACAGCTCTTTACAGATTTTAGTTCATTAAGAGAAAACCGGAAGCAGATTCTTTCAGTCTTGGATACACCTCAAGATCAGCGTCCCTCGGTATGAATTCTTGGGAGAAAGATGACAAGCTGTCAGCACTAGGTAAAAATTATGTTATTTTTCAAAAGATACACAAGTGAAGGGTGTGACTAAGTATCTGAGACTTCCAGGAAAGAGAGAGTCAAGAAATGAATCAGCAAACATGAAGGAAGAATATATAAAACGGCGAAGACCAGACATCTGTTATGAGATATGGATTGTTTTCTTGTCTTCCATTTCCACCAATACTCTGCTCTCTCAGGCTACGCTGTGTTTTGCTTTTGGGAAGGTAGTGATTGGAAGTATTTGGCTATTCAAGGACTTTGATTCAGAAATGAGGAGAGAGAACAAAAATATGCCATCCATGAAATAAATTATGATGCTTATTAGTGTAAACATAATACTATAATATATTAATCTTTTTCACTCTTTGTTTCCAGTCTTCTTTTTTTTTTTTTAATGGGTTATCGGATAACCCCTTGTGTAAAAGAGTAACAGAATTTTTACTGGTTACTTGAACATATTCCTGCTCATTTTTTACTTTATGTGAAGTGCAAACTTTTAGATTTTATACCAGTGATCTTAATTTCAACAAGGGGTTGAAAACACTTTTATTTGCCTCTGATTCTGAGATACGTTGAAATAATCTTTGTAGGGAGACGTGTCTGTAATTTATAATATTGAGAGGTACTCAATAGTAGTCCTTCTCAATAGAATTTAGAGCAGCGATTAAGAAGCAGGATGTTGCATAAGCCAACATTTTATGCAACCCCAAATTAAAATTGTTTGAAATTGTTTGAAAATTAGAGCTGCTTGCACTCTCTGAAGACTTGAAAGACAGGAAAAATGCTGAGAAAACAGATGTGGTACTTATTTTAAGTAAGGAAGAGGAAAAAGGGAAAGAAGAAAAGTAGGGATAGGTGGGCGGTTGTAGACCAGTCAGCTATCTCCAATTTCCAGATAAATTCTGGAATAAAAATTCTAAATACATATAAGTTCTTGAAAGGTCAAAATGAGGTGAATTATCATCAACAAGTTGTGTTGAGCCACTTTTACTTCTTTCTTTGTTAGGATAACATGTCATTTGAACGGAGAGGAAGCAGTAAATTTAATCTGCTTTGGTGTTATTAGGGCTTTTGATACTGTTATTTATGACAGGTTTGTAAGAGAAATACGGCCAAGGCAATGTATAACTAGCTGGGTGCGTGACCTAGAATTCAGATTTCAAACAAACTTGTCACTGAGAGCACTATCAAAGACATAGAAAATATATTTTGCAAGGACGTGTTCTGTGTCCCGTGCTAACCCATATATTGCCTATGCGATGGAGAGTGTGCCAGGCAACTGTGAGGAGTATAATGCATGCTGGAGGATAAATACTGCAAATAACCTCAATGAGCTAAGGTAGTTCTGGGAGCACGAGAAGGAAAAATAAGCATTTCAATAGAAGATGCACCTGGTAGGTGTGAGCCAATACAAAGCAAAATACAGACTTGTGAGCGTGACTCTAAAGCAGACAATGCATAAATATTGCCCTTTTCTGTGCCATGTCATTCTTTGCTTTTCCCATTACAATACGTGTGGACAGCATATTTTCTTCTGTCCTTTATGACCTTTGCCTGTTGGATCTGCCTTTGTACTTTAGACAGCCTCATTCTGTCGTCCATGTTTCAAAAAGATTTTTGCTCCTCATTCATTTCCTGTTGTATACTTTCTTCTTGACTTCAGATTATTGAGGACCCACAACTGATCTCTTTTTTCTTTTTTTTTAGATTATTCAGTTGCTTAAATTTTTTTGGAGGTGTACTTCCTTTCTGCCAGTAAAATATGATCACTTCCTTGAAACTGGTGTTTTCTATCTTGGTGTCCCTTGCTCCTTTTTTTTCCCATAGAAATGCTAAACTAGCATATAATGGTTCTGCTACTTGACCTACCTATGTATGCACAGCTGGTTCTCCCAGCAGCACTGCTGACCATTGGAAGTCGTCTTCTCTCACTGCTTTCTTCACCTTCTCTGCCAAACTCTCTCCTCCTTGAAATCATTAACAGATTTTGCTTTTCTTTCTCAACACTAGGACACAGACTTTTTGGACAACTACATGGGTATCGCCTCCAACAGGATTCTGTAAGTCACATTTACCAGGCCACTTCTAACGTAATACTTCCCGCTACCACTCTGCCAAGGGTGTGCTTTCCTGGCACAAGATAACAGGATGTTTCTTTCCCCCCCAAGGCTTGCTCGGCCACACATTCAGCCTACATCAATTACCCAATCCATTCTCAGCTGTGCTAACCGGCCCGGGCAACCACACTTAGTATTTCAGACATTTAGGGACTTCCATTCAGATTCCTACATTTCTTTCACTGGTACAGATGTGTGGAGTGTTTTGTAGAAGGACTGCTTGTTTTCATTCCCTTGCCAGCTTGTATTTTAAGGAATTTTAAGGACTTATTTTAAGGAATAATCATGCCAGATCACTCTCATTTCTAGGCAGAGAGAATTGGCTGATCATCAGTAAAGACATTTCCCATGAATAGAAGAAATATTAGTTTTAGGGTGCTGTTGAAATACAGGTCTAGAAGAAGACGACTGGAGCATATGCAAGAAAAGTAGAAGTTGACAAGAACAGATACAGAGACTTGATATCAAGGGGGCAGAGATCCTTTGGTGCAAAAGGAAGTGAACTGGCTGATTATTGCCTGCCAAAGAGGGAGAATAGGATTTACTCAAGGGTAAATCTAGAGACTGAGCACAATGGGAAAGAGCTAGATAAACTAACGGGTAATTGATGCTAGATAAACCAATGAGTGATTGATGCGTGTAATTAGTTTGCAAATAACTTCAGACTAGATCCTGGGAGATGGCTTCGAAACAAGGGGAAAAAAAAATACATTCTGTGTTTTAGCCTTTATCCTGTGTTGGGGCAGAGATAAATTAAAAAAAAAAAGGTGTGGTAACAACATGAAAATACTGTTGCTAAGAGGCTATTGGAGACAAAATAAAATGACCCAATAGTACCTTTCAGTCCTATAGAAAAGATTTTCAAAGTATGTCTCTTATGCTCACTTTTTTTTTTGATATGAACTCTTTTATATCTCCTACATTATTAAAAGCAAGAACAGATTTAGCAAAGCCGCACTAATGTATTTGCTGATTCTTTGAAGCTGGGAGTTAAAAAGAGTAGTTTTCTGGGGAGAGAAAAGAGCATTTCTTCGATTTTAATGATTATTTAAAGAGTTAAATGGTAACTCCTGGTTATGTTTAGCTTATGCTTTGTCCCCAAGAACTGATCACTCATCTTAAAATCAATGGTTGCCTTGTGAAAAGCAATTATTATATAATTTGATTCCTTACATACAAATAAAATATTTTCTTGCCCTGTAATGATGATAAAAAGCCTAAAATTTTGATTTTGTCAGAGTTTTGAAGGTTTTAGTGAGACACATGCATTGTTTTTGACATTGCTGTAAGCCTCTTGCAAATTTCTTGTTAGGCATGGAACAATTTCCATTATGTAATTTATGTTTATGTTCAAGGGTGGAATGAGGAGGCACACTTGGGTTTTCATTTTGGTTTTGCGCTTTTTTTATCCTTTCATATCATATTTTTAAAATACTTTTTTGCCAAGAAAAGTATTTCTCTGTGCAAGTCATCTCTGCTGAGAGCTTTGGCTGGCTGAGAACCAGCAATACTGGCAGAATCAGTGTTTGCCACTTAATTCTTCCAGTTGACTTGAGTAAGAGGGTAAGTTCCTGGTAGATGTGAACTTGCTGATTATGAGCTGCCCCAAAATACTGAAAGAAAATATTGCGAAGACCAGTCACAAGAACCATAATGAAACAAGCTCTTATTGAAATGAACGAGTTCTTATTGACTGAGCGTCATTTGTGTTTTCACAGATTCGTGTTATTGCAAACCAGATTCTTTACAAGGGGCACTCGTTTTTCTGAAAATTAAAAGTGAAAATAAAACACATAGCAAATGTAAGAGAAAAAGTATAATCACCATGACAGCCTCAATTTATGAGGAGCAGGAATTTTCCAAAGATGTTTGTTATCTCTGTCAGCTTTCACTAGTACAGAAGTTTCAAATCAAAATTATTACATTCTCTCAAGGAACACTACTTAGCATTATTATTATTATTTACTTTATTGCTGGCGTGAGTGCTTGCACAGTAAGAAGGATTAGGCTAACCAAACAGTTCAACCTGGGATAATCAAGTAGCCTGCTGTGGATTGGATTGGGATTACATAAACATTTTCAAGACTAGGATACATATGAGAGGTGTAGAAGGTGTCCACTCTTTCTCCACGAGCACCCATATTACTCATTTTGGCTGCACTTTCCTAGGAAGCAGCTCTTGCATTTGTTCTCCTTGCTGTCATGGAGGGAAACACAATTTTACTGTGCTGGAAACACTTCACTGGTTCAGTGGAGGCCTGCAAAGGCTGGGAAAAATGTTAATAACCCTCTTCTGGAGCATGCTTCTCTGTAAAGTCATACACTTCTCTTATTAACAGTCTTGTTGATTTTTTTTTTTAACTTACCAGTTGCAATATCTGTTACCACTTATGGACAAAAATAAAACATGTCATACAAAACTTACTTACTTTAGTTTATTAATGAACAGGAAGACTAATGAATGGCATTTTAAGTGCTGCAGAACAATCCTGTTATGCCTGTAATGCTTTTTGCATTATAAGGCTATAATTATAAGACTTTGCTTTTTGTATCTATAAGGCTATACAACTTGCTTTTTTAAAAACAGTGTTTGTACAAAAAATTTACTTCTTCTGTTGTGGTCTGTACTTTGAGTGCAGTGATGAACACGGCACATGGTAGAACTCGGACCTTAAAAAATGTTGCTTATTTTGATATGCCATACCAATTAATAAATCATATAAAAATCACATAGAAAACTTATCGTAGAAGTGAAACAGCAAGGTATTATCTCACCAGTCAAACACAATGTGGGATCCTCTTAGATTTAAGTCTAAATAACGCTTTTTTACTCCTCCTGGTTCTTGTTTCACTTTGCATTTTCTTCTGGTTAATGAAGGAAATAAAAGACTTCAGATCACGAAGAACCATCAAATAAACATGAGCATTGAGTAAGATGATGTCATCTTCATATTTTATGGATCCATGGAGAGCTGAATTGAAACACAAAGGAAGAAAAGGAAAGTATGCATTACTTCTGTATATGACATTAGCTATTCTTACCACATTACAGTGTCACTTTTTATTTCACTCATATGAAAGAGGTGCTGTAAAAAAAATACTGAAACATCTCAGAAAACAACCACAAGAATGAAATTGAAATATTGTCTTCAGTATTGGTTCCGTTTATCCTAGAGGTAGACCTTTGTGTGATGCTGTGTGCTGAGGGAGAACTCTGGCCAGATCATCTTCCGTCTTCAGGTCTGGTGCATGCAGAAGCTAGAGGTAGAAGGTGAATATCAGAGAGGTAGAGTCAGGGAAGTGCTGAGGAAGGAAAGGAGCCTTCTCGAGCTTTGCTGAATTCTGATGAAGAATTGGAGCATTATGCTGGTGAGTGTGGTAGTTTAGTGTAGGAAGATAGTGCAGACAAAGGAACTATATATTTTTTCTAGATATCAGAGTGTGAGATCCTTTTCATCTGTTTAATGAAAAGGTTTATCTTATTATTCTATAAACTTTAGGGCCAGGAATGTGTAAACGTGTAACCAGTGCATGGGAAAACCTTGCCTGTGACTCATGCTCCACGAGAGGGAGCCAGAACTGTCTTTAAAATGTCAGCAGTAAACCCTGTGAAATATGCAGCCTAAGCTCGGCCCGAGGCGCTGCCATCGCCTTCTAGCCAAGGCAGTGTTTTACCCAAGGCTGGTACCCATCGAGCTGCTGCTGCGCGGGCTGTGCCCCGCTCGCATCAGGGCAGCCCAGTGCACGGCAGCGAGGGACACGCTCTGATCCACCCCGGCTGCCATCCCCGCCTCCTCCTCCTCCTCATCCTTCCTTTACGCTCGATGTGTGCCGTGCTGAGGAATCACCAGCAGTGGAAAGAAATTCTGCTGTGGCTGTCCAAAGACACGAGTGTCTCATTGCTGTTAGCCCTGTTGAGATAACTGGCAAAGAATACAGTCCCTTATATGCTATTGGAGTTTATTATTCTGCTTAGCTGAGACAGTAGATGCAGGAGGCAAACTGGGGGGTGAAACTCGAATTAAAATATTCAGTGCCTGGCAGTGCAGTAGAAAGTAAGAACATTTTTTCGATCATTGAGTTGCATGTGTGAAGATGTACTTCCTACTGACTTAAAGACTAACAAAGCAACAAAGCCTCTAATTGGAGTCCTTCTTCTAGGAATACATGTGCTACATGGAAAAAACCCAGGCTTTTAAAGCCAGATAGTGGGTGATAATGGATTTCAGAACAACTTGGAGTTTTGAAATTGACTGCAATAAAAGTTAACTGATCTGAAATAAGAGTCAGTGATACTAAAAAATACTACTGCTAAAAAAACTTCATTTGTCAAGTAAGTGTTCCTTAAGGAGGTCAGCTGGAACTGCTGGTTGAACACATGAAGCTTAAACTGAATCCCATGCTGGAAATATGGAGCTAACTGAGCAAGGCTGTACACTGAGGGGGGCCTGTGAAGATGCCTTTTCAGGGAGGTTTCTGGGTCAACAAGTGTCCAAAATCTGAGGCAGAGGTCTGCAAGCAGGAAAGCCTGGAGGTACATAAAGAAAATGAAACATTTTGGAAAACTTTTAAATGAACAAAATATGAAAATGCTATTGTTTCAAAGTCAAAAATATCAAGCAAGGACAGTCTCATTTTTACAGGGAAAACTGTTGTTTATTGCATCACTGGATTTTACAAAGCAAAAAACACTGTTCTTCAGGCAGAAGTAGAAGAATTTCAGAATTTGACAAGTAGTGTGTGTGAAAGAGAGGCAAAACCCCTCAAGTACAGAATTACAGAACAGGTCAGGTTGGAAGGGACCACAGTCATCTGGTCGTCTGGTCCAACCTCCCTCCTCAAGCACAGTCATCCCAGAGCACATGCCACAGGATTGTGTCCAGACAGTTTTTGAATATCTCCAGTGAGGGAGACACCACAGCCTCTCTGGGTAAGGTGTTCCAGTGCTCAGTCAGCCGAGAGTAGAGAAGTTCTTCCTCACATTCAGGTGGAACTTTCTGTGCATCAGTTTCTGCCCATTGCCTCTTGTCCTATTGCTTGGCATCACTGAGCAGAGCCTGGATCCATCTTCTTGACATCCTCTCCTTCAGTCACTTATAGACATGGATGAGGTCCCCTCACACAGCTGCCTTGCCTCTGGGATCCACTGTGTGTGTCCAGTTAGTCTTGTTGGCCTGAGCCTGGTCTGATGGACCTGATTGCCAGAGCTGAGGGGCATTAATAGCTGGTTAAAAGAGTGAATGAAAAGTTTTGTCATAAAGTGGGGATATGTTCTGGATTGTAAAGTATGGTTTTCATTTATTTGTAGAAGGGTGTGGATGTCTGTGGATGTAGAAACGCTTGCTGCATCATACCCCAGGGTGGAATTTTTAGTGTGTTTTCCTCATACTTGTGCTGTAGTGGGGGTTGTGGGAGAAGGGTGAAGCACTAAGCAGTATCTTGTGTGCTTGAGTCCTGAAAACATCACTTGTCATATGTAAAACTGACCTAATCATAACCAGAAACTGAATTTGGTGACTTCGGTTTTGCCAAGGCCAAAAAGCTTTTCTTGTTCAAAGGCTTCTTATAATATACATTACTGCTGTCTGTCCGTCACTTTGCCCTTTGGTCTGCTAGAAGCAGCCAAATACTGAAACATGATACCCATAAGGATTATACAAACAAAGGGAATATTTACATATAGAGAATAATATTGACATTTGCATGTGCCTCACAGTGCCCCCTCAAATTACACTAAGCAAGATTATATTCAGGCTTCTTTGTTAGGTTTGCGTGCTGTATGATTACGACTGATTCTTAAAAATACGAAGTGCGTCACCAGTAAGCTCAGACACTAAGTAGCATGTGGCTAAAATTTATAGTCAATTTATGGCTGACAGCTAATGCAAACAACTGGAAGACCGTATAGAACCAAAATGCATTTAAAATATCTTGCGCCCAGCAATTGGAAGTGCACTCAGATTTTTCTTCAGCCGGCTTGTTTCATTGTAAACATCCCTTAAGAGTCATTTATCCTCTTTTCAATGTTAGCAATCATAGGACAAAATAGTTGCACAGGAAGAAATATCTTTGAGTAGCATCTTAGCAAGTGCCTTAATTGTTAAGTAAAAATAACTTTTTGTCTGACAAGGGAACAAATACTTGCAAAACACCAATATGGGTTTTTTTTTGAAGATTGCTGTTATATAAGTATTACAAAATCGTAAAGCAAACATTTTCAATGAGAAGTATCTTTCATTTATTCTCCTTTCTTTTTTTTTTAGTTGATTAAAAAAGGGCAAAAAACCGCTTAGGAAGTCAAGGGTTAGCAAATATACTAGTACACTTACAGACTTCTTTTTTTTTTTCAAAGTGACAAAGGCAAAGCAGAGGCTGTGCTGACCTTTATGAAAGACAAGGTCTATGGGGAAAGAAGGTTTCTTTCTGACGGACAGGAAGCTATCCAATTCAACCATTAAAGGTAGTAAAGGAGGATGTTTAAGTCATCTGTTATCCCAGTGAGTCAAATGCAGCCTCAGACTGCTGTTTCTCTAAGGCTAAAAGTGTACTTACACAGAACGTCTTGTTTACAGAAACTATAAAATACTCTAATACACTCAGTTTAATCAAATAAGCTACCTCTCTGTTAGTGTTTCAAGGTAATCTTTTAGATTAAAATATTTATCGTTTTGCTTTCAGTATTTATTTTTCTCACTGTGCACATAATCCCAAATTTCACATTCTGATTATTACACTACATAATTCTCCATGTCTTCTTTATATTGCAGGGCTCTCTGTTAATCATTTGCTTATGCAAATTGCATAAGTTCTCAATGCATATCTGGATATCAAAAATAGTTATAGATAATCAATATTTACTAAAGCAAAAAGTGAAAATTAGAAGTCTCTGATAGGTATAGATGTAATCACAGTACAGACAACAGTACTAAAGATCATTATGTAAACACAAATGATGGTTAACCTGTGAAATTAAGGAACCTCAGACTCAACATGGTACATATTTATTTAGAGAAAAAGAGAGTACATATAATGTAAAAAAGACATCCTGACTTCAGTGATCAGAGAAGACATCCAGAGTAGTAGGTACCTGTTAGCAGCTTGTCTCTGTTGGTTTTCCTTACAATAGATTGAATGGCTACACATTTTCACTTTCATTTGTTAAAACTTATCTCATAAAGGCAGCCAAAACTGTGGTTGAAAAATGTTATTATTAAAAAAAGGTATCATGGCTTCATTTGGGCAGTGCTCTCATTCAGTGGAATTTGAATGAAGCTCATGAAAAACTGCAGGGGGAAGAAGAACTATGTAAGAAGATGCTAACTCCCAATATCAGAGCTGAATCTTTACAAAAATGAAATTGCAATGCCTCAATACCTAGCACAGTGGATAATGAGCAGAATACAGTGGAAGGAAGGCAGCCTGGCTCTCCCACGCTGACCCTGTAACCTAACTAAACAGTGCATTCTGCTGTGAAACTGAAGTGTGAGTTAAAGCCCAGCTAAGCAATTTAAGTTAAAGCATTTTGGTACAGATTGTTCTGATGTCTGTAGAATATCTCATGTGTCACACATCCAGGAATGGGGAGCTCATGCTGTGACTTCTCCATGCTGTCAGCCTTCCCCTGAAGTGAGGTTCCACAGCGTTTGGATCTCCTGACCGACCCCATGCTGCTCCTGGTCACCGGCAACTGAGGAGCTGCTACTGTGGGAGCCTGGGCACCACCAGTCAGCCCCACAGCCAGAGAAAACAAATTGATCAAAGAGGAGATAGCAAAGAGGAGTCAGAGGCTGAGAACGTGACAGCTGAATATTGCAGAGTGCTGTGAAGTGTTGATGTTCTGATGGCTGGATAGTATCCCCAAGCGATGGCAACCCACAAACAAGTTCTCAAATAAGACTTTTGTAGCCTTTGCCATGTACTTTGGGCTCCCTCTGGGAATTTTCACTGGAACAGGACAAACTTATTATGATCATTGTTATAACAAATGGGACTTCAATATGTGCCAGTGGTGTTGATACAACTGGAAGCTTTCCAGAATTATTGGGGTTTATCTGCATGACATGAAAGTATATGAAAACTGAATACAGGTAATAACACTGAACACAAGTCAACTGCAAATTTTAAATGAACAATTAGATAAACTTGAAACTTTAAAAAATCTCTGTGGAATATGAAAAGAGTAAGGAAAACAAGTTTTTAACTAAAGGGATGTAAGAAAATACAAGCTATTCTGGAATTTACAAACAATGCCTCGAGAGATTGCTTTAATATATTCAGGAATAAAAGAGGACTAAGACGCAAAAAATATAAAAAACATAATTAAAACTGAAGCTGTCTTGAATTCATTGATGTACATATGTTTTATAAAGAAGCATGGTTTTAAATACATTTCCCATTAAAGATTCCCTAGAAAACTCTAAAGTACACATTTATTGAATAACATCATAGGTAGGATGACATTTTTTAACAATTAGTGAAAAAAATCTTAAGCTAAAAATGCGTAAAACAAAAGGAGATAGCTGGTAAAGATGTATAAAAGTACTTCATCTCTTTGTTTGGAAATATGTTTCTCTGTTTTAGATGCTTACTGCAATGAAGAAAAACGTTCCCATGAAGAGAAAATAAATGATAGGTCAACTGAATTCCTGATATAAAGCTCTCCTTTGAGTTCTTGACTGTGGGGCTGATGTTTGCAGGCTGAAATTATTGTTGCAGAGGTTTGAAAGTTAGGGGAATCCCAATTTTCATGCAAAATTCAGCTCAGTTGTAATTACATTAAATGCCACAGAATATATACACATGCATTTCTACAGGCTTTTTTAAAAATAATGTAGCATATGCTTTGTTTCAAGTGAACATTTACTTAACAAGAACATGTAGTGATGTGAGCATGATACGCTGATTTATCTGGCAGCATGAAATTAGTTTTATGCTACCGTATTTTATGTCTGTTGAATTAGAGAAAATTATAATAGCTCAAGGGATTTTCATCTGACAGGGGTACTTTCCAGTTTGTGTTCTTAAATATTAACATCATATTTTCATTAAATGTTGTGCGAGATTTTTTTTTACTCTTTTTGAGAGCAGTTGAAAGATGCAAGTTGAAACATGAAAGATAGTTTCATGTTATTTTAGGGTATTTATTACTACTGATATACTTTTTTTTTTAAAAAGGAAATGGTAAAAGTTAATTTGAATGAAAAACATGGAAAGAGGAAAGGAGAATAGTATATACACAGCATTTGCAGTAATAATTTTTTCGGAACGTGTTGTGCTTGCCTGAGAAAGAATTTGTCTAATTACTGAAAAATAAGCAACTATATCTGTGATTTTAACCTTATAATTTTGCATAATGAAAGGTAGTAGACCATGTGAAGGTCTGGTTTAGCAGAATTTTCACATTCCTTTTTCACAATTACATTTTGCATTTGGCTTACAACGAGTGGCTCAGGAACAAGAGCTTCTCTCACTTTTCAAAGGTGCATGTCCACAACTGCATGCTGTTGATTTGGCATAAGTTTTAGCACTTCTAAAACTTGCTAGAAAGCTACTGACTTAAAAAAAAAAAAAGAGGAAGTGGAAGTATGTAATTGCATCCCCAGACTAAAATCATGCTTCAGTGCCTTCTCCTTTCTGGAGCTTTTGTCCTGAAAGGCAAAACAACAATTACTGGCAACACTAGACACTGACCGCTCCCTGTAGCACAGAGGATGTGGATGTGTATGCACACACAGAGTCTTTCACACTGGATCACAACTTCTGGCAGCAGCTAGGAAATTAAATGTAATCTCTTTCGGTTTCAATTTTGTCTTATCTGTTGTGCTTTGGAAAAGACTTTGGGTCACTGTCCCAATGGACTGCCCCAGTCCTCATCTCACAGGGAGATAGGAAGCAATTGTGCAGGATAAGCCAGACTGTTTACTCAGCAGCACAGAGAGCTTTACCTGGAATTATGCCTTATGCACTTTTCCCCCTTGCTCACCTCCTGAAGGTGATACTTTGCCAGCTGCCCACAGCAAAGCATTTGAGAGTCTTGCAGCAGCAGTGGGAAATTATGTGGAGGCACAGTGGGACCCTTGAGAGGGAAGCCAGCTGGGAGAGGCTTCCCTGGGGAGATGAGGGTTTCCCAGGCCTTGCTGCTTCCCGAGCTGTGCTACCCTCTCGCTGCCATGACTGTCCTCCTTGCCAGAGAGTGGAGGGAAAGGCAAGGGCTCACTGTGTTAGCATCTTTTGCAAAGCTGGAAAAGTCATGACTGGTACATAAACCCAGGCAACAGGAATCAGCCCATTGGGGTAGTGAAGAGCTTGTTTTCGTCTTTCTCCAGATCTTTCCACAATTGAACATTCCATCAGCTTCGTTTGCTGTGATTTTCTGTTCCTTTTGCTTTTTATCTTATTTTTTTTAATTTGTCCAGCTGTTCCACTTTTTGAACCCACGATGTTTCTGAAGTCAAAATAACAAGCGTGAGATAGAATAGGTTTGTCTGTTCTAGAATATATTTAAGGTGATGAAAGGCTTGGGATTTGTTTTCGAGATGTTCAGTACAGAAATTGGCTCTTGCATTAGAGAACCATGTCGTTTCAGTGGTTTCAGTCTCCAGAGCTAGAGAAAGACAGCTTATTTTTCTTCTCTTCAAGTGCAGTGGAACTCAATCACATCCTCCAAACTTGCAGATAACAGAAGGTGATATTTGGCAATGGAGTACTCATGTAAAAGACATGTCCTAAAAAGCTTTCAGCCCTCAGGAAAATTCATGTGTCATGTGTGGAGAATTTTTCAAATTTTAGGTAGTTATTGTCAGGTATTTGACATAGGTGATCAGAATGACACATTTTTTTAAAACCAAAATGTAAACATGAATTGTTAAAAGTGGCCTGTCTGCACTCCAGTGACCTGGAAGGTGAAAAATTAAGGCCTTTTACTGTGACTATGGAAGAGAATAGGAGAGAAAGAAAGTATGTGTCCCCTCTGAGCCTGTCAAACTGTATTAAAATTCCTAGATATTCCTAGACGTTTGCTCTGTAAACCCCAGGACTCATACATTTTCAGGTGGGTCTGCTTGCAAGGAGCAAGCCTCATTTAGGACACTCTTCTCTCCATACAGTTAAAAATGAGTCCCTGGTCAGAAGAGTGTTGGCAGCACAGGCCACTAGCACAAAACCCAAGGTGTCTTGTCCACAGGTTGCTCACAGCCCTTGGTTTTGGTTCTATAAAGGAGGGTCCCACCAGCATCACTGCCCAGCTACACAGCTATATTCCAAAGCAGTACAAGATACTGTTCCATGCTCTGTAACAGTTGTTTTATTCAACTGGGCTTCCAGTACATTTTCAGGCTCGCAGGGTTGGGGATGAATACTGAACTGCTGCACACTGGAGAAAATGACAGTGAATTTTTCCATGTTCATTTCTACAGTGTTAGTCTTTATTTCAGACCAGACAGTCTTTGCCTGGATGTTCTCACCCTAATTCTAGCTCTTAGGAAAGAAAGGGCAGTTTCAGCACTGAATACACAGAGGTTATAGACCACGGCTGGCAGCACAGCCGTTTCAGGAATGGGAACCATAGTCGTGAATATGTTACCTTTTATACTTCCCAGCAGCAAATTCGCTGATTGCTCGCAGAGACCTCCTGAGAAACAAGTTGCCGAATGACTTGTGATTTAGCTCCAATCTGCAGAAAGACAACTTTTTACTTCTTTTTTGTAGGCTTTTGTGCTTTTTAAAACTTTAACTGGAGGTGTTTCAGAAGTTGTCCTGTATGGCATTCCTCTGACCTTGCCTCAGGTGCTGTTTTTCCTCGAGTGTCTGCTGGAAATAAGGAGCTATGACTTCTAGCACGTGCCTTACTAAAACCTGTAGCTCTCTAAGGACTGGGCAGTTTCGTCATGGTAGTTGACCGTGTAATTGTGCCTCTGATCAGCTCAGCTTCACCCATGTTGACAGGCTGCTAGTGCCCTGACTGGGCAAGGGGGGATTTCTTTCCCCCCAGAGCTACCCCCCGGAGGGGTGTGGCTGGACCCTGGGGTCAGGTCAGACAGCCTCGTTCTTCTGAAGCTGCAGTCCTACCTGTGTCTGGCCACAGTGGTTTGCTGTGGGAAGCGGGCTGTCAAACTGTAGTTTCATACAGTCATACAATGGTTCAGGCTGGAAGGGACCTTAAAGTTCATCTGGTTCCAACCCTCCTGCCATGGGCACGGAACCCGTGGAACCCATTTCC
The DNA here is from genome assembly GCA_013397725.1 of Rhagologus leucostigma. Classification (NCBI taxonomy): domain Eukaryota; kingdom Metazoa; phylum Chordata; class Aves; order Passeriformes; genus Rhagologus; species Rhagologus leucostigma. The sequence continues at coordinate 314,270 of VZTD01001193.1, read as the reverse complement.
CAGGTGGAGATGGGTTTGCTCTCATGTGATCAATCTTTTTCTGGTAACTGCTGCCAAAGAGTCTGTGATCTGGAGAATTTCTCATTTCTCTCAATCCATTTTCAGTAAAAAAAACCCAAACAGGATGGGAAGCATATTCTGGTGAGGTTTCTAGCATATCTGGTTCCATGATTCAGTATTTCATAAATAAGTAGGTATTTAAGTCTGTTTTTTCCTTTGTAAGCAATACTGGTGTTTTGCTAGCAAATGATTAACTGTTAAATGATTAAATGATTAACTGATTTTTTTCTCTTGACTTTCAGTTGGAGCCAAGGAATTTGAATAAATATTACTATTTCTAGCATGCCTAGAGACTTTTCCGGTGTTGTCAAGAACAAAGTGCTTTAAAGAAACGTACCACCAAAGACGATTGGAGATCTGTGCACACAATGCGTGATAAATTTGGTAGCAATTAATTTATTAATAAAAGCCACAGTAAATAGAGGAATTCCTCTACTGGAAATCACATGGGTATTTCAATTTCTTCAACACTTTGCTATGTTAACAGAATTTTCATTAAAATGCATGTATTTTTGTGCTGGTAATTCAGTCTGAAGAACAAACTGTTGGGTTTTTTCCTCCACTCATACATGCCCTTGAAGTATTTTTGGCAGCAATACGAGAAAGACAGTCACTCCACCAGTATCTGATTCTTAGTGCTGCGTGGCAGAGAACAGGGGGTGTTTACCATGATTTAACGGCAACATTGGAGCAGATGCTCTCACATCTCCCAGCTAAGGGGGCAAGTAATTCCTGCCACTCACACGGTCCCTCTGATAAATGCTTCTTGCCGCTTTCAGGAAGCCATTTGCTGCCCTGCAGTGTTTCCTGATTTGCACACACTTGTGTGCATCTCTATTTAATTCGTCTCTCCCCCACTCAGCCTGCTGTGCACCATAATATGGAAGAGCAGACAACCTCACAGTGATCTATTATGGCCCAGTATTTCATAGACAGAGGCCAAGACTGTTGCTGACCCTGATAATTTTAGTAACAATATACTACAGAAGCATTACCTAGTTTTTCAGCTTTAGATTGATCTAGATTAGGAGAAAAACCCCCACATGTTGTGATTGGAATAATCGTCACCTCTTTTAGCACAAACAGGGTTAAATATTGAAGTGAAGGGACATACTTTTCATTTTCTATCATGAAAGTACAAATGCTAACAGTGATGACTGTGTAACTGAGGAGGTGAAAAATGACCAACCAGTGATGAGCAAACACTGGTAGAAAACATAAAAGCAGACACATAATTCACAGGCCAGACAGCAAGAGATAAACACTGCATACGAATAAGAATATGTGGGTGTGAGAGCAAGCAAGTGCTGAAGAAGCGGATCTGACTGCTTCACTGAAAGTGCAATTACACAGAAAGCTCTTCTGACTGCATTTCACCAGTAGATACTACCCAGTGGCATAAAACTGGTAAAAAAACCCCAGTATGAAAATGGCAGGCTTGCTTCCAGGCAAAATAAATAACAATCAGTTTTAAATACCAATATATAACACCTGCCTTACAAATAACTAGCCTTGTTCCTGTTTCTTTCTCAGAATGTTTAATTTTGGCTCAGATTTAGATGTTTTGTTCTAGTTTCAGCAGACCATTTGAACAAGACTATGCATTCTGGATACCAGTCACCTAGATATGTTGGCTGACTGTACCCTAAATTAAGTAAAAATTATGCTTCTTCCATTAATTAATATATTTCTTTTATTAATATCTGTTTTAAAAAATCACTGAAAAACAGGCTACTGACATTTCTTGATTTTCATTAATACCCTATGTTGTAATAAAATATAAGCCTCTGCTTAGTTATTTGCTAAAAGATCTTTATGGGCTGCCACTGCAGGTACGACCTGAAATAAGAGCACTATTCCAGGTTCTCAGGACTTTTTTGGTGGCTGCAGAGAAGAAAATGAGGTTATTCCTTCCAAAGCTGTGTGAGAAAGAGGACAGGCCCCAAAATGAAGAGAATTTGTTTCACCAAGAAGGAGCTTCAACATTTTAAATTGAATGAAACTTTGGGTTTTTTGTAAACTTTTCTTTTTTTTTCCACCAAGCTCTTAACATCAGGTTTTAAGGTTAATCTCTGTGGTTCTGTGGCTTGGGATCAGCCTGTAAAGGCTGTTGTGAACCTCGGCTCTCCTAATATGCCTTTGCCTGCAGGATCAGCACTTAAGGCTATAAGAGCCTCAGACTGTCAGATGACCTGGACACGAGGAGGACCTCCTTCCTCTCTTATCAAATGCTGGCTATTCCCAATTTTTTCAGGTTCAGGCTGACTGGATTTTCAGAAGTAACAAACACAGGTTATTTTTGATCCCCTTAGAAGAATTTTAGATACAGACTGGCAGGAGTTCAGTTTTCACCTCAGTCAGTCAGTACTTTTACCATTGGTTTTGGTATTGCATGTCTGTACTGCCCTATTTGTTCCAGTACTGGCTGCTATTTCCTTGTTAATGTATTCAGTGTTTTAAAGAACAGATTTTAAAATACCTATTTATTATGGATTAAGAATACTTTTCCTCCAAAAGTCACAAACCTACAAAAAAGCATTTTATTTGCATGCCCCAAGTATTCAGTGAAGGACGATTTATGAGTAAAATGCGTAAACATTTTTCATTGTTCAGATTGCTGAGCTCTGGGTCACTTCACTAAGTTTGTGGAAGTAGCTGATTGCACTCTAGATTTGTAAAGCCAGACTGGATTTCCTGCTTATCTGTTTACTTTAAATGCCTTTAATGATGCAGCACATATGGCCCGACGCAGTAATACTGGGTTACAAGCCCATCCAGTTTTTTATGCTGGAGAAAGATTCAATTACTGTGACTGTTTCACTCGGCCATTATAAAACTTGGCTGGAGTTTTCTACTGTCTTTCAGAAGAAGTTTAACTCCTTCAGTGGAGGCTTCTCCATGCTTTTGCAAGTTTCAGGATGACCCCATATGTATATTTAGTTCCACAGGTTTCATTTGTGTATTTAAGTACCGATACAAATCAATGAATACTCAAATGTACTTCTCTGAAGGTTTTTTAAATTACTTCTTATTATTATTATCATTATTGTAATACTTCCCAGCTGGTGATACTTACATTGTCTGGATCTAATTTAGCCAAATGACAAACAAACACATTCTTAAGTGACAAGCTCTCCATCCAGAAGTCTCATGGCTCAGTTTTCCAAATTATGTGTCTGAACTATTCAATTTTGAGTAGTGCATCTAACATTATATTTTAAAAATTATTTGTAAAGCAGGCAAAAGTGACAGAATGAAATATATAGTTTATAAAAATAGGAGTCTCCATCTTGATCTGCTATTCTGGCATTAAACGATAATAATCAAGCTCCTAACCTAATTTATTCTACTCAGATTGATTTTAATATTGTACAGCCTGAAATATTTGTCAATTTTTCACTTAATTTTTTGTAATCTGTCCAATTTCCATTATGTTTTGAGGATGGGGCTTCATTAAATGTCCTTAATATTTTGCTTTTGTATGATATTTGTGCAAAAAATAGATTGTCTCTTAAAGTAACGGAGTTGTAGTTCCTATTCAAGTGGAAAACAATGTGGGAAGTTAAATGGGAAGTGCATATTATGTGGCCAAACTACTGGGGTAAGGGACATTTATAGCTTCAATTTCCTATGCTTGCATAGGCAATGTGAAAGGTAAGTAACTTTCTAAGTAGACTTAGACTGATGTGATTAGGTGTAAGTAACTGCAGATGTATGTAGGAAGTGGATTTTGTGTGTGAGACTGGTTATCCAGTTAAATTTCTCTTTCTGCATATGGAATATCCAGGCTGTGGGTGAGCAGGCATGTTCTGCATCTGCAGAACTATTGAGATTCCAGGTCAGAATAAGTGAGTGAAGTCCATGGTGACACCAAAATATCAAGTGAGTAATATTGTATTCTCTGTCCTCTTTTTCTTCCAGAACATTTGGCTCAATCCACCCCAAATAATTAAACACTCCCTTGGAAAGCATTATCAGCATTGTAATCATTATTCTATCATGAAATTATAGTATTCAGATTAGGAAATCTAAATATTTTTTTTAATTAAGAGGAAACTTGATATGATGGAATAAACAAAAGCTGTTAAACGAGTTGCAAACTGGAATATATGTTTGACAGTATGAAAATTACAAGTGAAATACTATTAATGACTGGAATAGTAGCAATCTGATTTTACTCACTATGCAAAGTTTAATTTCCTATCTTGTAAATAACAACCCTCATAAACAAGCCAGCAGCTAGATTGATATAATTAATCAGTTTTATATATATACTGGTGCTGGGTGACCAGTTTTAAACAACAAACATAGAAAATGCATAAATTGGAAATGAAAAGGATCCATCTTATTCAATATGAATGAAGAGTAATTTTTTTCCTTAGTAGGGTAAAAAAGCCTTGTGGAGGTCACTGGAGAGGAACTGCATTGCAATCAGCTCCAGCAATACTCGTGTGGCCAGTGTCGTGGTCTCTAATACTCCATCTGCAAAGCCTCTGATGCTGCTTCTGCAGCTGTGCACCATTTCATCCAGCGTGCCTCTGCGCCCCATCAGCAGGGCCGCTGTGTCACAGTGCTGAGCGTGTCCCTCCGGTGACTCACAATTGCCCTTGCAAAAATTGTTCCACAAGGAATGAATCCAAAAAGAAAAATGTTCGAGGATTTGTGTTGATTTGGACTTTTTTTTACCCAAACTGAATAGTCCCAACTGTAGACTCTGGTCAGAGTGAAATTCCAGAAAGGAGCATTTGGAATGGTTTCCTTTACAAAGCTGTTATGGCACTGGAATCATAGAATCATTAGGTTGAAAAAGAACCTCAAGATCACTGAGTCCAACCATTAACCCAGCATTGCTGAGTCCAGTACTAAACCACGTCCCTAAGTGGTACACCTACACATCTTTTAAATACCTCCAGGAGTAACAATATCATTGCATGGCCAATTGAAACATCACCTGAAAAATTACCTCACAAACTGTTAACTCTACTAATCATTGATGTGTATTATAAAGAATATGGGTTTCCATGACTGTGATTAAACTGATTTTTACACGTCAATATTCTGGTAGTCTCTGAAATCTCAGATTTATTTCTAATTATATATTTGATAAAGTGGTGGGGTTTTTTTCTCTGCTTTGGACTATTGATGTGTTTTAAGAGGAAATGCATCACCAGGATTTACCATGCTGGAGCTTTGAAGGACGAAGTACCATTTACGGGACACACAATTATGGTATTACCAGAACAGATACCACTTGTATTTTTCACATACTCCTAAAAAGCTTTTCAACAAAACATATTGTCATTGAACAAGCAAGAGGCCCTAGCTTTTCTGACAGCTCTCCTTCTAGAAAGCCATTATAAACGTAAGATATTGTAGTACAAGCGTTTAACCTAAAAGCAACAAAGTGTTGCAAGAAAAAGGCAGCAAGGCCACCAAACAAAAAAAATCTCCATAGACTGATGCCTGTCATTATCAGAGAAAGCCGACTTTAGTGTGAATTCTGAATTAATACTTCAAGTCATCTTGGAGCATTTCACAGTGTTTCACCCATTCTATTTGGAATCCCTAATCCTGATCAGTCACTATGCATGTATTTCAGTCCAAGACATCTTCACCAAAAGGCCTTTTAATCATTTTACTCTATTGCATATAATTTTTAAAAAGTTATACACTCCCTATAGCATACTTCCATGTAAACAAAGCCCTAACAAAGTGAGAGAGGGAGAACAAAGGCAGCTGGCAAGGTTCAGGATGCAGAGTTGATCTGCTTTCTGGTGCCTAAGGGCCTGACTGCGCTCTTGTATAACTGATTTTGTGGACTCCTGAGCTAAATGTAGGGTCTGCCTACACTTAATGAACCTTAGAGTGTAATCAAAAAGAGAAATATTATATGTCTGAAAATATGAAGATATTTTCTTCTTTGAAGACCTTTGGGGACTCTTACAGTCTTTGGAGTCCTCTTCTCCATCTTGATAAAATCACTATTGTATCCAGCAGTGTTTGCCACAGAAATTGTGTTCCAACATAATATCGAAACCACGAAAGTCTGAGTAATCACCCTGTTTTATTCTTTATATTGACCAGTGTCTATACCATGGTATCACTGAGGGAAAAGGCAACAATATTCCAAAGACCCTAACATAGGTTAAGTTTAACTTAATCTCTAGCTTCAGCCTACAGTACTTGTCAGAAAAATATATTAATATGGGACTTTACTGTTCTCAGAGTAGCCTTTGTCAGGAGTTTGAAGCGTCTGAAACAAGATAATTAAAGAATCCTTAAAAATGTACTTCAGTGTTCTGATCTTTCTTTATATTTTAGAGCTTTTCTGAAAAAAATTCAGCATACTCTTCTGAAAAAGAGATGAGAAACCAGTCACATTAAATCATATTTCTTCTCTTGTAAACTACCCTCTGGCTGTAGTTGACACTATATTCTGTTGGATTTTGCAGCTTTGGCTGTGAAACAGTGATCAGCATCTATGGACCTATTTTACAAAATTAATTTCAGCAAGGAAAAGAACAGCATATTTGGATTGAAAAAGACCTATTACGTTCTTCCCTGTTCTACCTCCTATAAATGCAAGTTCATTTCTACAGTACACTGTCTGCTTTCTCCATAAATTGTTGCTTAAAAATCTAGGGCTTTACATCTCTGAGAAAACTGCAGCAGAGCAGCACTTTTTCCTCCTGCATTTTCCTGACTCAAAAATTCTTCCTAATCATCTGTGCATATTGATATGTTGTTCTACTGTACTGTCTTCTGTTTCTGTTCTTTGCAGGGAGCGAGAGTTTTTTACAAAACTTTGCCCGTTAGTAACTATTTTCAGCTCTTACCTGTGTGGTCCCCAAAGGCAGTGAAAATATGGACTCCATTTTTATCTACTTTTCATGTATTTTTTTTAAGAAATACAGCACAACTATGCTTTCATATTCACAAAAATGTCTGTAATACGACACAAATACTATGACCTCAACTTTTTAAGCAACTCATATGTATGTATTCCATTTTCTTCTGAATGCAGAAATACTTGCTTCTGCCAAACTACACTTTCTTTGTGTAATGAGACACTGATGCTTTCATAGAGTAATTTATCCAGCTTTCTCTGATCATTCTCAAGTGTTCATACACATATACTTGCCCCAAATGCTGTTCTTGAGGTTCATCATGTCTGGGTTCACACATGTTGTCAATTACCTAAAATTTTACTGCTTCTGGAGACTTCCATCAGATTTTGTAGTAATTTGCTGTGATCTTCCCTCTATAGGCGTATAGAAGCACTGTGAACATGGGTCTGCAAATGGTCTTTTTAATAAAATGGATTGATGGCTTATCAGTTTGAGACTATAGGTGTAAGTACGCTAATATAAGAATAACAATAAAAATTGTGACATCTTCTGAAAAGCTCCGAACAGTAATTTTTCTTAGACATATCTTTATTTACAAATAAAAGCAGTCTTTAAATCTTAAGGGATTAAACACCCTGAGTTTCTGCCTTTATTGATTTCAGCTATAGTCTCTCTATCAAATGCTTTGAAAAACTGACCTGCAGCATTTGGAGAGTAGCTGTGTCACAGAAAGAGCACTCACTGAGCCTGATTTCCCAGAATGGTTGCAGGCAAAACTCTTTCTTATTTGCACAAATAGATTTCATGACTGTATGCACAAACTGTATCCTAATGTGGCCATAGAGACAGCGTTCATAGTGCCAATCAGTACAGCACTACGGAAGCACTTGGAGAGCAAATGAATGTGTGCTAAGGTCTGACACTGACACCATATGAACTTCAGGGTAAGTTTACAGCTTTACAGGCTGTGGACCAAATATTTTAGGCTTTGGAGGAGCATGCTTTGGGGCCCCACTCCAGTTTTGGGTTCATCTGAAAGAAATTTCATGTGGATATTCAGAGCCTGGTCCCTATGTGAACCCAGCTGGTAAGTGAGGATCATCAGAAAATTCATCTCAGAGGTACACTCCTGAATTGAAGTAAGGCTGAAATTCAGGACATCCAGAGCTAGTCAAGCATCCAGTTGTTCTCTTTAGCATACTTGTCATACCCAATTTAGAAACATAACGAGTCACAAAAGCAAAATATTCCAACGCCTATTTGCTTTACTTTGCCATATGTAGGGTTTGGAGGTTTTTTTGTTCTTGTTGTTCGGTTAGCTTTTTTTTTTTTTTCCTTTTAATTACATATTCTCTGGTGTCTTGTCTTATCTAGAAGAAAAGGGAAATGCCCTAAGGGACCTAGAGTGCTATTGTGATCAGCCAAATTTCTGGATGAGTGCTTTAAAAAATAGCTCTTCCTTTGCTAAAATGATGGATATACTTCTCAGCAATATTGTGCAATCCATCAGTTCTGCATAGGTTTGTGGACTGAAAGGAAGGGTAGAGAGAGGGAGCAAACAGAAGAGGAGGACTCTAACTAGGCAATAAACGTTATGAAATCCCTTTAGTTCTCACAGTTTGAAATATGCAGTGTAAGATATGTGATTTAGTCACACGCGGGCTGTCAGAGCACCCTCAGGGAGCATTAGTCTGGCATTGAAAGTTACCTTAGTGATTTTGCTCTGAGATAGGAAGAAAAGGTTGAACCAGATGGGGAACTCAGAGCTTTTGCCAAATCATCACCAACTTCAGAGGATTTTTTTGGAAGCAAAAAGGAGAGGGAAACAAGGGAGACTAAGATACTCACAGAGGTTCTTTGCATGTTTTAGAATGGATTTTGTAGTGCGAGTTAAGCTTGTATTTTCATTTATGGTTTATATGAACTAGGAGAGTACTAGCTCCTACCTGGTTTCTCTTCCTTTTAGCTAAAGGAAAAGAAAGTAATTTTCATACCACAGTTCTTGAATCTGAAAAAGAAAAAGCAGGCTATGGTTTTCCTCAAATTTAATGAAGTGCCAATCAGCAAAGCATTCAAGCTTTGTCCTAGTGAGTATATGCTTCAGTCTTATCCTAAATCAAGGCAAATAAATTGTGGTGTTCAAAGCACTGCATATCATTACATGTGCTTTTTTAATGATAATAATAGACCTGCCCAATGACACAGTATCTTTTCTATCTTAGCACTGAATATTATGTGGGAAATTCATAATATTATGATGTGATATTAATATTAACAGCATAAAACATTTTAAATTCCCTAAAATCTTTTTAAAGCCAGAAAAATATCCTTTGCACACAGAGTTATTATTTTTTCTGATCTTCAGAACTTCATAGAAGTATAAGGAAGTCCAGCTGAAAAAGCCCTAAAAAAAAGAAAGTCTTGCTATTGACACAGTGAATTTGGGCTCAGTCATGAGCTATCTTTTTGAGTGCTCACCTTTGCAAAGAAAGCACAGTGTCCAAGGGAATCACTGCTGAGTTTCTCAGCTCTTCTGTGGTTGGTCTCATAGGAGAATTATAATTCTGAAATTATATAATTCTGACATTCTGAAAATGCCCGGATTTTTTCCCTAGAAATATCAGAGCATAAGATAGAAAGCTAGTTCTGTGGAGGTATGTATCTGAGCCTGTGTATTCTGACTATTTGGCAGACAATACTTGAACTTTAAAGTCTACAGTGACTCATAAAAGTGATTTTTAAAAAGGAGGAATCTGTCTTAATTAAAATAAATGCAATAAAAATTGGAAAGCCTCACTGCCTTCAATAGAATACGTTGATCAGGAATTACTAGGTTAAGAAATAAAGATAATATTCTGCATTTCCTGTGGTCTGTCTCGCCTGGAGGACTCTGGGTCATTTTTGTTTTGTATCTGTTTTGCTAGCATTTAGTCCAGTTATAACATCTCTAATCAATTCTCCAAACACCATGGAGTGATAGCAGAAAAAAAAAAATGCAGATTATAGAAGACTGATAGAATTGTTCCTGGAGATTTATTTACAAAGGCTTTGAGATTTCACCTGAAGTCCCTCTGACTTTAAGGTACTGTTTGACCTTAATCCAGGTCTGTCACACCTTGACCATAGACTCACTGTGTTTTGTTCAAGCTTTCAGCAGTAAATTGTACAGCAAACAAACATAAACCCAAAGCAACTCCACTGTCTTGTCTCTCCAGAACGGCAGACCATGTAAACTGGATGGTTCATTATATGTTGCATGAAGTAAGTTATGTCTAGAAACCCATTATCTGGAACTCTGATGATCTTTGTCATTCATCATTAAGAAAGTAGGACAGAATTCAGATTTCTTTGTGTATATTCTGCAGTTTTTCTTTAGATTATAATTTTACTTCTACCATACCCCTACCATTTTCCCTAACATGTCTAGAAATGGTCTTATATAAACTTTAGAAATTACAATCTTGATGTTTTTTGGCATTGCAATGCACAAACCTGCATGTTCAGTAAGATCAGAATCAAGACCTTTTTTATTTGCAACGCAAGCGAAATCTTGGTGCAAATAACACAAAAGTATAAAAATAATAAAAAAAAAAAGTGTGTACTTTGTCCTACAGTGTATATACTGCCATAGTGTCTTTCTTTTGCCAGTCCAGTCCAAAGCGTGCAGTCTTCTTGCTTTCAAACTCAGCTACCATCAGGAATAGTCAGTTTCTGTGGCAACTTTATCATACTCATTACAAATGTTAGGAGTGAAGATGTGCGCAGGAAAGAGAACTGAATTTAGAGTATGGGGCTACCTCTATCACCAGCACACTTAGCACGGCCCATGCTTGGGCTTATGGACTACCCAGTGTCATTTACTGTCTTAAACTGTTAACATGTTAGACCATACCCATACTGTAGTATACTTTTAGATTATCCACTATGCTAACTCCATCAGGATAGAGCTTGACTACCTTTTACTGAAGACAAATTTATTTTCCCACAGTTTTCAATAAGTTTGTGAATATTAAATAGCTTCCATGAACAAGAAAAAAGAAATAGAATTAATTTTGTATTATAAGACTGTGGGTTAGCTTGATCTGGTTAACATACACTGTACTCATAGAATCATAGAATTGTTTGAGTTGGAAGAGACCTTTAAAGGTGAGCTAATCCAAACCCCCTGCAGTGAGCAGTATGTTCATCACTAAGACACAGATCACTAACATACCAGCTCTAACAACATGCTTTGGATCCTCCTAATTTTTGATAATTAGCAAGGTGTGTATACTTTTGTCTGTAACCAAAAGATACATGACTTATTTTCCCTGGTTAAATTCTCTAATAGTAATAACAAACACATTCAAAGAATATTCACCATGCACATATGTGTCATCAAAATTTCTTTAAATATTTTCTGGGAGAACTCTTTGATTTGTGTTCTTGATCAAGATAAAGAGCATGATGTCTCCTTTCAAATTGTAAAACTCCGAATATTATTAAAATATTTTCATATGACACCAAACAGCAGAGTTTTTTTCTCCCAGCCTCATTCTCAGAAATGATTGAAATATTCAGACAGAAACATTACGGGGGCGGAAAAGTACAATTTAATTAATAAGTGGAATAAAAAGCTTTCAAATTAAAAATTACTAACAATTAGAAAATTTCTAAGTAATTAGAAGTAAAGCCATTGCACATGAAGCAGAGTTCTGTTCAAGTTTGTCATGGACAGCTTTGCCTATAGACAGTGACTCCCGTGATATTTTTGTCAAATATCTCATACTGAATAGTCGCTGAATTATTTGTATAATTGCCATCAGCAAGTTGTTTAGAAACTGCCTAGAGCTGTTTTTTCTCTTGGGTTATGTGACTAATATTATAATGCATTACTTGTAATAAAAACGATTAAGCCCCGAGCCAGGGTTCTGTAGGTATGGCCAAGTACACACATTTTGCTTATAGCAACTTGCTGTCTAATATGAAACAGGTCCCAACAAGCCATAGGAACAATAGTAGACAGTGAAGAACAAACTGCACGTATCAATGAACATAACAGCACCAGGAATATGCTTTCATGCTGCCCTGGCTCTGTCCCTCTGCCAGTAGTTGATCTCAGTGAGACAAGTCCAGGCTAAGTGCATGTAACTTGGGAGTACTAAATCATTAAAGATTGTTTTAGAGGCTAATAAATCCAGTGTGTGTGTGTTCACCAATAGATACACAGGCATACATGTGTCTTAGTCACTTTCCATGCTGCCCTTTGGGGTTGCAGTGCTGGCAGCAGGCAGGGCAGCAGCCCCAGCTCCTCGGCTGCAAGCGCAGGAAGGTGAGGCTGCAGCTGCTCTGCCATCAGCAGTTCCCAAGGTTTGGACGTAACTCAATAACAGAGACTTGTTTATAGTTCAGACTTAAAAGCATTTATATGGACTGTCTAAAGTTGCTGAGGATTCATAAATTGTCCTGCAATAGCGGTTGTCACAGTGACTGCAAGTGAAATTGTCCCACGGGTAATAGCCAGATCCTCATTCCTGAAAATGTTTGTATCTATGTATTCAGCTACCTTCAAATAACTTGTGCAATGAGTAAACTATAAACTTCTTTATGGAGAAATTAATGACCTATATGTGTTCCTTTAGTGATGTTGCAATCTACTTGCCCTGTAATTAAGATTCAGCACAGCAGGGATTACTATTAAGAGAAATCAGTTTCCTGAGGAGTAAAGACAAAATTGTACTTTTGGCTTGTGGCCCTGATGTTACACATGAACTTTGTCCCCTTAAAAGGCTTATACTCTTCCTGACAATACCCACACTGCTTGATCAAAGGTGACTTTCGAATTCAGTGAATAACATCTGTTTTGCAGGCTCATGATTTGTCACGTTGGGCATGGTCTTGCTCTGATAAGATCAGAATTCTTGGAAGAAAAAGTATCAACACAGATTTGAAATAACATTTGTCAAGTCCTCCAAATGAAGCAAGCTTGGGGTAGACCAGAATACTGAATAGAATATATTCAAAACTTACTTAAGAAATACCTACAGTGAAAAGCAGGAGTCATTCCTGTATGGCCTTGTTTACTGTGATTCCTAGATAATGGTGATTGTATGCAAGTCACGGTGACTAACCTAAGTCCTTTCAGTATCAGAACTGAAGTTAGCGTAGATCTGTAGATCAGCACAAGGCTAAGGGAAATACTGTAGGAGATTCTTTACTCAGTGAGAATAAAACAGAGCCACTTCTGCTCATTGCCATGATTGTAACCCAGAGTGCCCCAATTTACAGGATCTGAAACTGTCTTATTTTACTTACTGCAGATGTATTTTCTTTCCCAGGTCTATAAGAAAATCTGAGTAGTGGGTTACTTATTTGTTTTTGTTGCCTGTGGACCAGCAAGTTTGGGGAAAACCATCATAGAAACAGAGTATGTTTTAGGACCAGTTACAGATATTGAACAGTTCTTATGGGGGTAAGCATACCAAGCACTAGAGGTTGCCAAGTACTAGATCAGGCAGTAACATGATTTTCCACAGAATCCCAGAATGGGTAAGGTTGGAAGGGACCTGGGTCACGTGATCCAATCTTCCTGTTCAAGCAGGGTCTTCCTAGAGCAAGTTGTACAGGATTGTGTTCACACTGGTCTTGGATATCTCCAGCGAGAGAGACTCCACAACCTCTCTGGGCAATCTGTTCCAGTGCGTGGTCACCCGCACAGTAAAGTTCTTCCTCATATTCAGGTGGAACTTCTTGTGCCTCAGTTTCTGCCCATTGCCTCTTGTCCTATTGCTTGGCACCACTGAGAAGAGCCTGGATCCATCCACCTGACACCCTCCCTTCAGATACTGACAAACACTGATGAGTTTTCCTCTCAGTTGCTTCTTCTCAAGGCTGAATAGGCCCAACTCTAACTATTCTCTCATAGGAGAGATGCTCCAGTCTTCTAGTCATCTTTGTAGCCCTCTGCTGGACCTGCTCCAGGAGCTCCCTGTCTCTCTTGTACTGGGGAACCCAGAACCGGACACAGGGCTGAGTAAAGGGGCAGGATCACCTCCTTCGACCTGCTGGCAATGCTCTTTCTAACGCACCCCAGGATACCATTGGCCTTCCTGGCCACAAGGACACACTGCTGGCTCATGGACAGCTTGCTGTCTGCCAAAACTCCCAGGTCTTTTTCTGCAGAGTTGCTTCCCAGCAGGTCAGCCCCCAGCCTGTACTGGTGCATGGGATTATACCTGCCCAGGGACAGGACCCTACATTTGCCTTTGCTGAACTTCATTAGGTTCTTCTCTGATGATCTCTGCAGCTTGTTGTCCAGGTCTTGCTGCATGGCTGCACAGCACTTGGGTATTTGTCTCTCCTCCCTTTGTATCACCAGCAAACTTGTTGAGGAGGCACTCCATCCCGTTGTTCAAGTCACTGATGAATGAGTTAAACTATTTTGCCTACTTTCTGTGTGAGGCCTCAATCAGTTACCATATTCCTATCTTCAAGCCCAAAATACCATGAATTATTATATTTAAATTATCATGTATATACTCCCCATTTTTATCTATATAATTCATGTATAATATATATGATTTGTGTGTTACTTTGGGTTTGTGAAGCATGAAAGGTCTTACAAAGTATTACTTGTTATTGTAGCAGGTGGCCCTGGATCTGCCAGGTGTGTTGAGACACTGTGCTTCATTTGATGAAAAACTAGGAGTGCTAACTGAGCCACAGAAGTAGATAAGAGGGCAATGAAATTTATAAGAGCACCTGATTTTTACTGATCCATGAATAAATCAGTCTCTGCTTTGGCCCTGATTTAAAGATGTAATAGATTACTATGAAGTTGAACAAGAAAATAATATTTTTTTAAAATAAAAGCTGTAATGCTTTACATAGCACTCTTAAAAGTAGCAAACTGTGATTTCCCATCCAACTTCTTTGATTTTGTTTTGCTTTGTTATTTTTTTTGTTTATACAATAAACCCCCTGTGATTATTTGACGAACACATAATACACCAGTTTTTCTGCTGCCCTTTGTTAAAAGAAGCACTTATCTTGTATCTTGACAGTTAGTCAATCTGCAACATGCTGTTGGCTGTGATCTCACAGGCACAGGATGAATGAAGGTATCACTGTCCTGCCACTTTGCAAGGAATGTGGTTTGTGTGTTTTGGCAGCATCTACTTTGTTTCTCTGTCTGATTTACTAGGAAATAGTCTCACATTTTTAAAAACTTTTTTATGAGATGAGAGTATTTCTTCCTTCTCATATATTTTTTTTCTGTCCATCTCCCTTTGCTATATTAGTTCACTGGAGAGAACAAGCAGATAAGTCTGTGTCTTGTCCATGACAGTGTTTCTGTAACTCATGCTGCGAGGTACCCTTCATCAGCATTTACATCCAGGGGAAGCAAACACAGCATGGCTTGACTTTACTGCAAAAAGAAATAGAGGTTTGAGTGTCATGAGCAGTTCACACCACCACCTCAGTATACACCAGTGCTATTAGAAGAAAATAATACTCAGGATTTAAGTGTCCCCTTGCCTTAAAGAGGTTTAGACTTGGGTGAAAGACCCCCAGGAACAGGCAGGTAGAGGCTGGCTATAGTGGGAGACAGAATTAGCACTTTGCCACAGCCAGGCATGTGTTACTTTCCCTTTCTCATGACCTTTTCTAGCTGTTGCTTTGTTATTCATCAGAGTTCCCAGTTATGACTCAAACTTCTTGTTGAAATGCATCAAAGAATATTTTATCCCAGCCATGAGCACGTATCTCATTCATGTGGTGTGTTTTAAACTGTTCCACAGCCTCTTCCTATGGACGGCTTTGTTCCTTTGTGAGAGAAATTGTTCATCTCCCTAGTTCTCAGGACAGTAAAAAAACCTCATAAAAACGGACTTATCTGTTTCCAGCCCCAGTTCTGGCTGGCTTGGATATATCAGTTTTCTGCTTAAAGAAGGAATACGACATTTTCAGAAGGAATTCATTCTCAGTTAAATAAGGTTTGAAAATGGCACAGCCTTGCATCTCCCATCTTGTTCTCACAGTGTGTGGTGGAAAAAGGCTTTTGCAGTCTGTGCGGGTGTCTTCCTTAGTTCGGCTGTCCAGGTGTTGCTTATGGCATATCTGTTAGCCAAAAAAAAGCAAAACAAGTATAGTTTGGGTTTGCAATTGAAAACCTTTACAAATATTTAATAACCAAACTCATATGAGTGCCAGAAGGAATAATAACTACTGGATCACGATAAGAAAGTCTGGAATATTTCTATGCAAATGCATGCTATTGTCACTTGGTCAAAATTACGAAGACAGAGTAGTGAAAGCACAGTTGAAACACAGACAGGTCTGGGCTTTATTTCAAATGCAAGTTTCTAGTTTCCCATGACTTTTTTATTCTTATTAAAGTAAAGCAAACAAAAATTCCAAGAAACAACAAAAGGAATTATTTATTTTCCCCATGTTTTTCTAGTGAATTTTTGTTATGATTTAAAGTGTGGCTTTGTAGCCATTAACGATCTCTGCATTGATCTGACTTACACCTAATCACAAATACTGGGTATCAATTATCTCAAGAATAATTCCTCTTTCTCTGTTTAAAAAGAAGTCTCTTGTGGATAATAGCCTAGATGAACCATAGAGGAATTACAGGTATCTGTAATGGAAAATACCATTATATTACAATGAAAAACTGAAAATAAATTGCCAGTATTATTCAGCCTTAAGCACAGAAGAATTTGGGAGCACTTGCCTGAGGTACTGCAAGTGATGAGAGTCTCAGAGAAATTATTTTCTTTTCACTTTGCCATATTTTAGTGAAACTCAGTAATATATTATGTTAAAGGGCACTAAACTGAAGATCAATAAAAAGAATTTTATAAACCATGCATGGCTGTGGCTGTGGTTGGGTGTTTGTGTACATGGGGAGAGAGGGAGAGAGAGACCTAAGTCCTGCCGCATTTTCTGCAACACAAATAAATAAACAGGTTGTGAGTGGATTAAGGACCAAATATTTCATGAATGTGTACTATGTTCTGATGTGTTTTCTCCTTTTCACTGGCATTTAGTTTCTAAAAATCTTAGTATATCAAATTATATGGTGTTACAGCAGCCCTTCTTGCCATGTAGTACAGAGATGCAGTATAACTACAGATCTCCTTAGTAAACCCTAATGCCCTTTACTAGTTTGTAATTTAAGACGTGTGAATTCACTGCAAATGAAGGGGGAACAAGAGGCTTCACTTTAATGCACATTACTAATGTATCTCATGACAGCTATAAATCATGTAACTGCTAATTTGGCATCTAGACATACAGACGGAAAGTTTTCACAGCCAAATATTTTTCTTTGCTTTTCTTTTGTAAATAGAAGATGAAAAGAAACACCTGGACTCTTAAGAAAAACTACTTTTAATCGAGCTATTCATTACTTAAGAATTTGGGTTCAGATCTTCAAAGAAATCCGTCCTTTTGGGTTTTGTTGCAATATCTATCTCTTAAAATGGTTTTAGTAATTTTTTTAACTACTAAAGTGTTCCCTGCTTGTCAAAATCACTCAAATATTGACACAAAGGTACTTTGATCTGGAAAAGATGATGTTTCAATCACTGTTAGGTAGCAGCTGCCTTAAAGTTTCTAATTTTTTTTCTTTACACCAAAAGCACAGAATATTTTAACCATTTTATCTGTCTTAAATAAAAAGCCTACAATAGCTTTAGGTGCTTAATATGGGTAGGAGAAGCATGCTTTCAAATAATGGAAAAATAATAGGAAAAGCCAAAATGAATGTGCAGAGCTCTATAATAAATCTCTTTTTCCGCAGTATAATTTGGAAGTTCATTTCAGAGGGAGAGCTGAAGATAATTTCTTTCATTCCCCAGCATCACAAGAGCATGCTTTACAATGTTGGACACTGCCATGTGAAAGGGAAGTTTAAACTTATTCTACTCAAGGGTGAGAATTCAGAGCAGGCAGTGAGCTACAGGGCAGCATGAGCACCTTTCTCAGTTTGGTGCTGCTGATAAAAGGAAGGCAGTTGTAAGAGCATCAGTAATGCTCAGATCACAACAGTGAGTATCTTAGGACTTTTCATAGAATCATAGAATTGTTTAAGTTGAAAAGGATCTTTAAAATCATTGAGTCCAATGTTAAGTCAGCACTGTTATCTTCACCAGTAAGCCATGCTACGACCACATTTTTTTTGAACACTTTCAGGAATGGTGGCTCAAGCACTTCCAATAACCCTTCCTTTAAAACTCTTTTAATGAAGATTTTTTTCCTAATACCAAATATAAACCTCCCCTGGCACAACTTGAGGCCATTTCCTCTCATCCTGTCACTTGTTACTTGGGAGAAGAGACTGACCCTGACCTCGCTACAACATCCTTTCAGGTAGTCGTAGAGAGTGATAAGATCCCCTCTGACCCTCCTTCCCTCCAGGAAAAACAACCCTAGATCTCTCAGACACTCCTCATATGACTTGTGCTCCAGACCCTTCACCAGCTCCATTGCCCTTTTCTGGGCACGCTCGAGCACCTTAGTGTCTTTATGGTAGTGAGTGGCCCAGAACTGAACAAAGGATTTGAGGTGCAGCCTCACCAGTGATCAAGCAGGACCTGCCTTTCCTAAACCCAGGCTGTCTGGGCCTGATCCCCTGGAGGTCCTGCACATGCTGTTGGATGGCACTCAGGATGATCTGCTCCATGACCCTCCCTGGCCCCAAGGTCAACTGACAGGCCTGTAGATCCTCAGACCCTCCTTGCAGCCCTTCTTACATTAGATTTGCATTAGATTTAGGGCATTAGATTTGCCAACTCCTTGTGAGCTGCGACCTCCCCACTTAACCAGAACCGCTGGTAAATGATTGAAAGGGCTTCAGTGAGCACTTCCACCAGCTCCATCAGTACCCTTGGGTGGATCCCTGTAGACTTGCAATTGTCTAAGAGGTGTAGCAGGTACCTGACCATTTCCTCTTGGATTATGGGAGCTTCATTGTGCTCCCCATCCCTGTATTCCAGCTCAGGGGGCTGGGAACAAAGACAACAACTGGTCTTGCTATTAAAAGACTGAGGCAAAGAAGGCATTGAGTATCTCAGCCTTTTCTTCATCCTTCCATCACTACCTCTTCCCCCTTCCACTTCCAATAACAGATGGAGATTCTCCTTAGCCCTCCTTTTCTTACTGATTTATTTGTAGCATAATTTTTTGCTGGCTTTTACAGCAGTAGCCAGATGAAGTTCTAGTTGGGTTTTGACCCTTCTAGTTTCCTCCCTGTGTAACCTCACCACATCCTTGTAGTCTTCCCACATTGTCTGCTCCTTCTTCCAAATGTCATACAAAGTTCCCTGTTCAGCCAGACCAATCTTCTTCCTCACTAACTCATTTTTCAGAACATTGGAACAGCCTGCTCCTGGACCTTTAGGATTTCCTTCTTGAAGAATGTTCAGACTTCCTGGACACCTTTGCCCTTCAGGACTGCCTCCCAAGGAGCTCTGTCAAACAGTCACCTAAACAGGCCAAAGTCTGCCTTCTGGAAGTCCAAGGTGACAATTCTGCTGACCAGAAAAGAAAACTCTATGGCTTTGTGACCACTGGCCATCACATCACCCACCAGTCCTTCCCTGTTTACAAGAAACAGGTCCAGCAGTTGCCTTGGCAGGTTTACTCACCACCTGCTTCAGGAAATTACCTTCCATGCACTCCAGGAACCTCCTAGACTGTTTCCTGTCTGCTGTATTGTATTCCCAATAGACATCTGGTAAGCCAAAATCCTCCAAAGAACAAGGGCTAGTGAATCTCAGATTTTTCCCAGCAAGAAATAGAAATATTAGTTTCTAATAGAAATAGAATATCTCCTCTGCCTCTTTATCTTGTTTGGGTGGTCTGTAACAGCCTCCCACGTGGATATCTGCCTTGTAATTTTTCCCTGGATTTTTATGCATAAACACTCAACCCTATTTTGCCATCACTAAGCTCTATAAAATTGAAACCCTCCCTAAAATGCAGGGCCACTCCACTGCCTCTCCTTCCTTGCCTATCCTTGCACTCCGGATGTGTGAGTCATCTCACCATGTCTCTGTGATGGCAACTGTGTCATAGCTTTCCTGCTGCACAAAAAAAACCTCTTACCTTTCCTAGGGATAGAGTATATTCTGTAAGATGCCCTTAATTCTCTAATTAGGTCTGCTGTTTTGCTGTTTTCCTCCTTCTGTTGTTTTTGCTGGTCTCACTCTCGCATTTGGTATTCATTAGCTATGAACATGCTGAGGACCAAAATTCCGTATGGAGTCGGTAAACTGGCACATCAGTTCAGTGATTCAGCTAAAAATCTTGTGTTAACATCTAAGGCCAAATAGTCTTGCTAACCTACTCAGTAATTTCAGATATGTCTCATATAAACCGCTATTCATGGAACATTTACAGCTACAGATGGCTTGCAGTCAGGAATAGTTTTCCTATGAATTTCCTTATCCCATGGGATTAATTTCATCTTGTCCTGTGCCAGCTGGGTGCAGCAAAGAAGAGTTAGTTACCCACTGCTCTTTATCCTTCTAACCACCATGTGTGGGACTCTCCTGCCTTTGTTAGCAATTGTGGAAAGTAAACAGTGTTCCTTTGGACCCCATCTCCATGCACATCTTTTTATAGTGGATAATGGATTGGGCTAGTGCCTGTTTGTTTGCAAATGTAGCTCTTTGTACTAGCTCTCACTCTGCCAGTTTTGTGGCGCCTGTAGCCAAGCAGTTATGGCCCCATATTATGCAAGACAGCTCTAGCTTGCATTGGCCGTAAATCCCACTACTCTGGCAGTTTGCAGAATTGGGCAATTCCAGAAAAGCTTACAGGACCAAATGGCTGTTGATCATCAGCAACAAAACAAGGACAGAGGAGATGAATAGTGCTAGTCTTGCCCCTCAACTATATGTACGTGCATGCATGAGTAGCAAGGGCCCACATTTCTCCTTAGTTGTCTCCAATTATCAGCTAAAGAGTCCGTCAGGGGGTATGAGAGACACATTTGGCTTCATGAACAGGCTGATGATTGCTTAAATCACAGCCTAGATGTACTTGCTTGAGAGTTTTACCGTACTTCCTGCCATTGTCTCTGTCCACTAATGAGTTGTCATACTACACAACTATCTACACCTGACTGCCTTATCTGGTGCAGGATATCCTCCTAATCAATCTGTGCAGTCCATGTGCACTCTGTTGTCTTCAGTTGTGATTCTGTGGCCTGCAAACAGGTTGGAAAGACAACTTTAAAGCTTAAGATGTGCAAAAGTGCATTAGCGGTATTTCTGATGTTTGAAGTGGGATATGTAGTAACACATTTCTAAATTTAATATCAAAGTTGGTTTGAGGTTTTTTTTTGTTTGTTTTAAAGTTACGCTTGGTGCAGAGCTAGGTGCTGAGCTAGGTGCTGTTGACGATGATGACATTTCATGCAACCCCCACTGGGACTTGCAGCGGAAGGAAGCAGAACAGTCCAAGAGTCCCTATCTCAGTTCTAACTCAGGTAATTTCATAGAGAAAAAAGGACTTGAGAGGTCTTGTCAAGAACAAGCAATGTGCCTGTAATGGCTGCTAGGAATTTTTAGGTGCTCTTTGCCCCCTTTTCCTTCCTGAATAGCATATGTAATGAAAACTGAAATTGAGGGACCCTTGTCAAAAATAAACTATTTTTGAATACTTTTCTGAACCTGGGCTTAAACAGTCTTCCCGTTTTATAGCAGAGGTGCCAGTTTTCCTTTTATTTCACACCTTTAAATACTGTAAAGATATTCTTGTGAGAACTCTGGTTTTGCTGTGAAATGTTGTGCAGTGCAAAATTCTTCACTGCAGTTTTAATGTCCTTCTGTCTTGGACTACCTATAAAATCCCCTGACAACTAAGGATCAGAAGGAAATTATGAGTTTCAGCTGTTAACAGCTGTCATTTTTTGCGTCTGTAAATGCTAATAACATCCTACCCCAGTAGGTGGATGAATCTGTACTCCCAAATTTGGCAAAGGTTTTCATTCACCTAGCACAGAAACAGAACATTTTTTTTTCCCCCCGTTTCACAACGGTGGTTTTTCACGTGAATCAACTATGTGTTATTTTCACTGAGACAGTTGGGATATTTTGATCTCTAAGTAGCTTTTTACATCTCCAGTTTTGCCAGTATGATCCTCTTTGCTTATTCATAGTTTTCAGAAGGGCTGGTTCTCATTACTGATGGATAAGTGTGCATTCCAGCTCAATATGAAATAGTTGGGTGGAGAGAACAGCTGTTGATACTTCCATAATAATTTAGAAAGTCAGTGGGTTGTAGCTACAAAACAAATGAGCCAGATCGTGCTGCTTAACCATGTTGAGGTTGAATTTACATTTAACCAGTTTTGCTCCCTTACACAAAGAGCATTACTGCATGAATAGTCCCATAGATCCATGGCAGTACTTATAGAACACAGTGCTGTCAATGGGAAGCTGGCAGAACCTCATTTTTTTCTCTGAAATTTCCACCTGCCTCTACTGAGCTAGTTTTCCTCCCTTCAGGAAAGCTACTCTGAACTATTAGAGCTGTGCTCCAGTTCAGCTGATAACAGTAGGCACTTTTTTGTAAGTGGTGTATTATACGGCAGAGATTACCGTTCTTGGTCTGTAGGCAGCTATGTTAACCCATAGTTTAGAACCACACACTATCTCCTTCTCCTTCCCCCCTGCCAGTACTAAACACAGCAGAGAATTCCTGGTGCCCTAAGACCATGATTAGCAGGGCATGTGTGTCTTTTGTGTCCAGGTTTCCTTTTTTTCCCCTGTTAAAGGTGGCTGCATTTCTCCCTGAACTGTAAGGAAACATAACTTCTACTTTGAAGAGCTAAACACTGGTCTTCCCCAAATAGTTACATTTACTAATCCATGGAAACAGAAAATAAGAGCAGAGAGGAAGCATTATAGAATCCTAGTTTTTTTGGGCAGAGCAGGCCACAGTGCAACACTCCTCAGTGTTCATGACAAGTGGCCTTCATTGCCACGCAAAATTTTTTTCCACTGGTAAACCTGTCTGCAGCTCATTTGATCGCTGTTAAATTTTCCTTTCTCATCTTTCTATGCATTCCTACATTCTAAAGAGTGTGACACAAAGAAATTCAATAAAGTAAACTAAATAAACAGTTTTGACAGAAACACAAGATTTACATTGCTAGTAAGTTGATTGATTTCTTTGAAATTATCTTTTGTTAAGACTCTTGTTTTTATAGAAACAGATTTACTAGAACAGGGATTCATGGCATTTAAGAACATTGCCTAAACTGGCAGCTACTGGAGCAGCAGAACTTTCCAGAATTGTGTGTATTTACATGCCCAATTGCCTGAGAATAAGAGCCCTCTCTTGATGAAATGTCATGACCTTTCCACATCAATTTGTCATTGTTAACTTTCTGATACACTGAAACTAGCCTTTAAGAACAAGAGGTGACAGTGCCTTGTAGCTCTAAAACACCTAGTCTTGCCTACAAAAGCTTAAATGGTCAAAAGGATACTTTGATTACAGATATTAGAAAAAAATTCCTTAATGCTTAATCTCTGCTCTGTAATTACAAACCATTGTCTATAAAGTAGTAGAAAAGATCAAGATTAAAACTTCTAGAAATTTTATTTTACTGCTTTCAATTCCTGGTCACTGTTTTATCTGGAGTTACCTCTGTCAAAAATTCCCTTTTTGTCAAATCTTGCTCTCTAGCCTGAGATGATTTACGATACTATTGAACTTGATGCCAGAATAGTTGTGGCAGTGTAAATGATAGTATGCTAACTTTATTCCATTAATTTCATTGCTATTGATTCAGTTAGTTTTTCTTCCGTGTGGGCATAAAGATGGTCTATTTCAATATGTGAAAACCATGTACCCATAGGAATTCATTTCATGTATTTTTCTTTTGATGAAAGTTTTGTAACATTTTCAGAAGCAATATCCTTTAATAAAACTGAAAGCTTCCCAACTAGCTGTACAGGGAAATACAATTCAGACTAGTTTAATCTTTTATGAGCTAGTGTATGGCCACTTTTTAAATGTAAGTTTCTGCAGTTTTTATCATGTTTGATTCATAAATGTATTACTTCACATTAGGCTACAGTGAATTACCATCAGCACATTTTACTTGTCTAGATTGTAGCCTCTTAAATAAAATTTATGTCCTGATAATGAAGGTATGGATTTATAGAACCCTGAAGCACTACCCCTTAATCCAGATTTTTGTTGTCTTAGTTGAACGTTTTCCTCTATGCACATCTGTAGCTCTCTCCTATCTTATTTGTCTCCTTGGTAGACCCACCTTTTGGCAAGGCAGAGTTTTGCAAAGGCAAATGCAGGATCCTGCAGCTGGGGAAGCATAACCAGTACAGGCTGGGAGCTGACCTACTGGAAAGCAGCTCTGTGAAGAAGGACCTGGGGGTCCTGGTGGACAACAAGCTGTCCGTGAGCCAGCAGTGGCCAAGAAGGCCAGTGGTATCCTGGGGTGCATTAGGAAGAACCTTGCCAGCAGGTCGAAGGAGGTGATCCTGCCCCTCTACTCAGTCCTGGTGAGGCCTCACCCGGAGGGCTGTGTCCAGTTCTGGGCTCCTCAGTTCAAGAAAGATGAGGAACTGCTTGAGAGGATCCAGTGGAGGGCTACGAAGATGATTAGAAGCACCTCTCTGATGAGAAAAAGGCTGAGTGAACTGGGACTGTCTGGCCTGTAAAAGACAGAGGGCAATCAATACATCGTTTATCAATACATGCACATATCTTAAGGGTGGATGTCGAAAGGATGGTGTCAGACTCTTTTCCAGTGCACATGGGCACAAACTGAAACACAGGAAGTGCCTGCTGAATATGAGAAAAACTTTTTTACTGTGAGGGTGACAAAGCACTGGAACAGGCTGCCCGGAGAAGTTGTAGAGTCTCCTTCTCTGGAAGAATTCAAAACCTGCCTGGACATGATCCTGTGCAACCTGCTCCAACGCTTGAACACTCTGACATTGAACTAGATGATCCCCAGAAGTCCCTTCCAACCCCAACTCTCTTGCAATTATGAAATTCTGCAAATATTCAGAAGCTGAAATTGATCGAAAAACTGGCAGATTGTTTATTGTCACTAAAATAGCTCTAAAAGTTGTTTAACCGCAGTAGTTGTCACAACAGGGGATTAACTTTTAATCCCAGTGCACTGTGTATTGGCAGCAATGGTGGTGTCTTCATATCTCTGTGTGGAGATATTAGAAATCAGGGTGTTGGAGATGAATGCAAATTAAAACACTTGCTAATAATATATGCTATCAAGAGCAAATTAAGTAAAAGGTGAACAGAGAGGCAAACTCTTCTAGTAGCAGGAGGATATTATCTAGGCATGTTCTGGTGATGACATCATCTGTTACACGATATGGGAATGACCAGGAGAAATCCTCTGCTCAGGAGCACTGGCATGGAGCTGTGACCTTCACGGGATGACAGAAGGAGCTTTGTTCTGTCAGGATTTCAGGGAATCTTGTGCATAGCATTAAGTGCTTACAGGAAGAAATGGTATTAGCAAGTGTTAAAACACGTCAGGACTTGCAGGAAGATTATAAAAGATGCCAAAACAAAGCAGGAACAAAGAAATTACCTACTTTGCAAAATTTTGTGTCCTATTTGTGTGAACAGAGTACCTTCTTATTTTCCCCTTCCCCACCCCACAGAAAATGTGTTTTTGGTAATTTTGTATGGCTACAAGCACACAGACTTTTAAAACAAATGGTAGCTGGAACACATATAGCAGAAGAAAACATACAGAGAAATTAACCCTACTAGAGGAAAAGAGTAGTATATACAAATTGCAGTCAATAAATCTAAAAAAGATCGAGTGCATCATAATGTGATTTACTTTGTGTTCCATAATCAAAGCAAATAACTCCTACTTCCACTATGTTTATAATAGATATTTCTTCTTCTGTAGATTTCTGTTGCACTGGAAGTGAATTAATCTCAAACTCTCTTTCTTTTAGCTTCCCCACATCTACATTTTAAGCATTAAGGGTATTTTAAATCATTTGACATAGGTCTTATCACAGTTATACGATTGAGAGATTATAAAGATCATTAAAACCAATGGTGTACCCTCAATGAAAATGTAATGATAAAGCCTGTGCCTTTTTGTTTGCCTTCTCTGGGAGAACTAATATATTGAGTGATAATCTTACAACTGCATCTCGTGTTGTTTACAATATAAATGACACTGAAATTCAGTCAATTAATAAAAACTCCTTACAGAGCCAGAGATGCAAACAGCAAGTTAAAGCAGCACAGAATCCATCAGTGCTGCTAGACTTTTTTTGCTGCCTTTCTGAGTGAAGTTGATTCTCACTTTCAACAGACTGTGAAAACATTCCAATAAAATATTTTTAAAAATTGTAAAGCCTTCAGGAGTACAGCACTGAAAGGTGCCATCTGAATCTTTGCATTCAATTCCCCACAGTCACAAGTACCTTAAAAACAGAAGGCATATGAGAAGTCACCAAACACTTTTCTGGGTATCTCCTAGGAAATATCTGATCTCCAGCCTACAAAGCTTCAAAATGGTGCATTGTGAGTCAACTCTGCACTATGGATACAAATCAATTCCTCTTAGTCCTCTAAGAACTCAGGGCTCTGCTCTACAAGACTGTTGTATTTTTTTTTTCTTATGTCAGATGGAAACTGTAATCAAAATAGTATTTTCATTGGTTATTTTTATTTTAAGGTTGCAATAATAATGGTAAGAATTGTAGACCGTAATGGGATCTTGTATTATGGAGCTGTGGGAAGCTCTGTCCTTTAGTTTTTCTGGTTTATAGCGGTATCATGTGTCAGAAAATACTGAGCCAAAAATATGTAAGGCCAAGAATTTTGCAGCCTGATACCTAGCCTTGTCCTAGTGGAATGCTGACCCAGTAAATAGATAAGATTTAGGAAGAGCAACTGAATATGGTCCAGGACAGGACAGGACACCCCACTAGCCCAGAGCTTAGCACTTTTCTCTGACAGGTAGGAGATTTTAGCTTAGTTTGATGCTATCTTAGCAAAAGTAGGAGAAAAGTTGCAAGTCTGCTTATGAATTAACATTTGGGTTGCTGAACTGCTGGTATGAAGACTGGCATCCTTCTTTCTTTGGAGCTGTAGTCAAAAAGGAGGAAGTGACTATCTCAATGAGGAGGTCCATGCCTTCAAACCCTCAGCAGGAGAAGATGACTCCTTCCTGTACAGAGATTTCTATGTAAAACCTGTAGAAAAGCAAGGGTCTCCAGATCCCCATCTCCTACAACGAACATCTATGTACAGTGTGCTAGCCTTTGTGGATCCCATGCTAAGATTCCAGATTGATGTTAATGTTTTCCAAGTGTTAATACCACTTTAAAAAAAATCATCTCTGCTTACTTCCAGCTAGTCATTCTTTTCACTTTACTCATTCATCTTGCATCCCTCTTCAGCTATATTTATGCCACTCTCTGTGTGAAAGAGTAAATGGTTAAATGAACGGGAACTTCTTAGATGAGTTTTGCCTCTAACAGAATTACCATGAACAGGAGCCATAGGCACCTTGTTCTTCCTGTGTAACAGAGAAAGCCATGAATGTTGTGAGAAGATGGGGCTGGAACTGTGAAGCTGAGCCTGATTCCTGCATGAAGAACAAGAACTATCAGTAACAATAAGCATACTGGGAAAAGGAATTTTTACCCCTCTACTCACTTTTGCAGCAGTGACATGATCTAACTTAGCACATTTTGCAGTGCATATGTAAAGAAGCCTGGAATATCTTCTGTTGTAAAAAAAGCAAAAATATTCAATATGAAGAACGTGTGTCTGCATGCAGTTCTATGCAAACTGAAATTTCTACTGCATCCCATTGTCTTGATATGATGTGAATCATGTAAGTAGGACTCTCACGTGACTTTGTGTCTGAGTGCATGTTACCATCTAAGGTCTTATTCTATATCATTACATTAATTTACATGGGAGAAAAGAATGCTGTTGTTCAAGCTGAATAAGAAAATTTGCTTTTTAATTTGTATAGAACTATAAATAAGCTAAATAAAGTTACATCTCTTATGTGGTATCTTTTTGATGCAGGATCCATGTCTTTTTAATGAGTATGACTAAAGCAAAAGCAAGCATGCTGTTGCACATCTTATGAGTCATGATTTAAACAGTTATAATTTCTAACTTCTTTTGGAACTTGACATCCAAACACTGGATTTAGCAAACCAAATCTGTTGTCCAGTCTTTTAAATTCTTACTAACTGAAGTAAGGAAAGAAATTTGTTTTATCTTGCTTCTAAGTTTATTTCCTTTACAGGTTATTTGCTTTACAGGCTAAATTTTTTAAAGTTTCAGTTATTTCATTCTAGATTTCAAGTTGTAACTGCTGTTACAGATAAGATAATTATACTAGAACCTGACCGTAATGAAAAAGATGTAGGGTGATAGTCCCACATGATAAATGAGTATTTTGGTTTCAATGTTTAGTTCTCAGTAAAGAAAATGTCCTTAATTATGTCTGTCGCTCTGAATACCATCCTGCAGTATTTCATGTACATGTCAAATTATAGCGCATGGATGAACTCTGGGGATTAGAGACACAGAAGAGCTTTTTTACAGATTCTGTTTTGCAAACCCTAATGTAAAACATTTGATCTCCTCTCTTACTGCTTGTGCTCATCTTTAAAATTATTAGAATATGTATTTGCATATCCTTTTCATGGAAAAATTACCTGCAACAGGTAAGCAAGGCAGTTATCCTTTGTGGGTGGAATAATGCTTTCACATGTATTATATGGGCCTTAGTAAGTTTAATATCCCCTACTAGTAAAGACTTGATTTGAGCCTTGCAAAACTGGATTAAGTTTTATGCAAGCTTTATGTTTACACTTTCAGTCAACATAATTAATTTCCTTCTGTAATGACATCTTTATCCCTTATTTATGTTGTGTTTTACACTTGTTTTATTGTTAGGAAGAAAAAGGAGGAGGAGAGAGTGAGACAGACTACAGTTGTTTGCCCATGTCCTTAACAATGTGGGACCAGGTTACATCAGAGTAATGTATGATTGTGCGAGTAAATGCTAAACTAGTTGAACAGTGAGGTGAAAATCAAGATTTACAATTAAAAAAACCTTCAGGTTTTTTTTCTTGATTTCTAAAATAAAGACAGACAAAATTATTACAAAAAATGACCTTTCATGCCACTGTTGTAATGCCAGGTCTTGATGGCTTAGTTTGCAAAGATATCGAAGATCAGAATGTCTTGCCACAAGACTCTGCTTAGTGAAATTTATGGCAGACTTCTGGCATGGGATCCAGGTTGAATCCATTTGTGCAGAGCAGGAACATGTGATTCTGCAGCCTGAGCTGTAACCATGCGTCACAGTGTCTGGGCAGCAGACTGTTGTGAAGAGCCCGACCATCTGTGGGGAAAGAAAGATAACACTATGTCCAGAAACTTTGCCCTCTGTATACTGTAGGATGAGCTGTGTCCTCACAGTGTCCACTTCCATTCTCATAAAAGGGTGAGGGAGCTCTTCTAACAAGCAGTCAGCACCAGCCCACTGTCCAGCTGCGTAGCCTTGGAGCAGACTTTGTGTAATCAGATTTCCATATGTTCGGTGACCATTGCCCAACATTTTTGGGTTGTTATTTTTTTTTTAATGGGACATTCAAAAATCTCCAGAGAGAAATACTGCTGTTGTTCATGAAATGTGGAAATAAAAAGTTGGAACAGGGTATAAAATTCTGGCTTGACTCTGAAAAAATATGCATATAAAGGGAATGCATTCTTGAAGATACATTTACTTTTAAAGAGTTTCACTTAGGTAAAACATAAGCTTAAAATAAAGCAAAGAAAGATTAGAATAGCAGCTGAGGATAATTCAGTTAAAACTGTATAAAACCCCTAATTCTTGTCAGTCTTGTTATTCGACATTATTTTCATCTCTGAGTTTTCTCTTCCAAGAAAATCGTCGAAAAACCTGAAAAAGTAGTAAGATGAAGTAACAGCAGCCAACAATGTCCCCAGCAAAAATCTTTCCTTCACTGTCAGCTTGATATTGAGAAAATTATTTTTCATTTATGATTATACCATTTGCCTTCTGTTGTTTGCAGTCACTCATTATTCCTCATGGTAGAGACAGACAAGTAGCTGATGTTTCTGCCTTTGACATTATGCCATTACTAATGCTAATCACAACATTTTCTAATATCTATGGGCTTTTTTAATATGAAATTGCAAACACTGAATATTATCTCTCCGTCTAGCTTGTGTGGAGTAAGGCTACTCGCTCTGAGGGATAAACTCTAACTGGAGTTTAACTACACAAATCTGGATGGAAAAATGGCCACTCTGAGCCCAGGATGAGATACAGATTGTATGGAATTATCAAATGCCTTTCCTAATTTTTATTCAGAAGCTTCTACAAAAGCAGTACCAAAAATTTAAAGGTTTCATGAAAGAGCTTGACCTCCACCCCCTGCTCTGAAACTTCTGCTGGCAGTAGATTAAGTGCAACAGAAAAAAATATCAGAATCTTCATCCAAAAGTCTGCACGTGTGACAGGGAAATTGGAGTTCTTGTGAGAAGAATAATGATATCCTTTGTTATCTGTAAAAATGAGTAGAATTTTAGTCCAATAAAGAGATATTAGATCTTATTTTTCAAAACATGTATGTTGGGAATGGTTATCTGGAAAAAACACCTACTTATGACAAGGACTTATATTTCCAAGGAAAAGAACTCTGGCTCTAGAAGGATCTGGAAAATAGGGCATATAAGGGCAGATAAGGCATATATATAAAGGCATATAAGGCATAATAGGGCAGATAAGCTCTATTTTAAACAAAACCGAGAACTATTGACCA
This sequence comes from Rhagologus leucostigma, assembly GCA_013397725.1. Classification (NCBI taxonomy): domain Eukaryota; kingdom Metazoa; phylum Chordata; class Aves; order Passeriformes; genus Rhagologus; species Rhagologus leucostigma. The sequence goes on along the minus strand of VZTD01001193.1, from coordinate 283,510 downwards.
AAGCAAATTGTTAATATGAAGGTCCTATAATTGCTTTGAGAATGCTCTAAGAAGTTTGCCAGAAGAAACTCAGTATATGTACTATTATTAAAGTCACCATTACAACAAAGAAAAACGCATAAACCAAGAGCATATTGGTCTAAACAAGTCAGTTGCAGGACTAGGTGACCTCATAGCATAGCAGATGTTAAGAAGTCATACTTGTTTACAGAGAAAACAGTGCCTTTGTCAACATACAACCCCAGGTGAGAATGGGCAATAAAAACTGTACTACTAAAAGTTATATTTGTTTAGCAAAAACCAAAACGTGTCTCTCAAAATACTTAGGACCTGCTTGCACACAGGCTTGACTTTCTCAGGAACTGCATCATTTAGGTCCTTTGAAAATAAGCCTCTGAGTTATCCACTTAAAGTAAAAAAAGAGAAATGTATTGCCAGATGTTTTTATGTTTGTGATAATACTCCACTCTTTTGAGACATAGCACATTCTGAACCCAAAACCTCTATGGCGAAAAGAATTCCTCTCTGATAGAACTTAAACAGATAAAGTGAATTTGGTATACTCATAAAAAGCATGAGAAAGGAATTCATAGGAAATCTTAAGGAAGGAATATGTCACTACACCAGCATGATTCACTTTGTTGTTGCTATTCTATCCTAATTTTTAGTTAATTTAAAAATGAGTGATTAGAACATAATCTGTAGGAGTGAAAACACCAATATCCATTTGCAGTTTCTACCAACAAAACTTTCAGCACTTCTCTAGCTGGAACAGTTAAAATCCTGAGAACCCAAGATATTTGTAAGCTGGCTTCAGCATTAATATGAATAAAAATGGGGCATGATTATCATAAATATTTCTTGCTAAATACAAAGTATAAAAGGAATAGATAAACTGTGGTTAGTGTTGGCAACTTTGAACTATTATTTATAGCAAATACATTTGTTGCTTTACCTAGTCTGCCCATATCCAGGAAAAAGTACCTGAAAAAACTCTGCGTGGTTTCTGCTTCTAAAGCTTGAGGAAAGCAAACAAGGAGCAATCTTGGCTTCTAGTTTTATTAGCAGTTGAACATATGAGAAATATAACTCTAGGTGACAGAATGTATTTAGGTGTTCCAAAAAGACAATATAGTCAAATTAATGAGTTGAAATAACATGTGAACAGAGTCATGTGAATAAATATAGACTGTATTTAAACTAAGATAAATATTCCATCCATGAGGCTGTCATAGAGAAAAAAAAAAAAAAAGACATTGTAAGCTTCAACAGCTGTGAGTCCTGACCTGCAAAGGCCTTCTGACTCTGAAGTCAATGCAAGTGCTTGTTTATAGGCAATGCAATTAAGCCATGATTTGCCCCAGGCAACTGTCTGACTGTATGGAAAGGATCCATGCTCCGCTGATGGATTTTAAAGAATTGAAGTACACTAATAAATCTTCTTCAGGAGAACAAGCACCATTGCTGGTCATACTCTAACAAAATTTGGTGAGGACTGTGGCTGTGTATAAAAAGAGCTTCTACCTTCCATTGCACTTGATGCAAATGGAACCAGAACCTTCCTTTGTCAAAGATGCTCATGGCTTGAATGAGCGAGTGTTTCACTGGATAAAAAACTGGCTGATTGACAGCAGCTGAACATGATCCAGCTGTGCCCGGGTGCCCAAGAAGGCCAGTGGCATCCTGGCCTGTATCTGCAATAATGTGGGCTTGATGATCTGAGAGGTCTTTTCCAACATAATTGATTCTGTGATTCTGTGGCCAGCAGGAGGAAATGGCCTCAAGTTGCACCAGGAGAGGTTTAGATTGGATATTTGGAAAAATTCCTTCACTGACACGGTTGTCGAGCATTGGATTAGGCTGCCCAAGGAAGTGGTTGACTCTCCATCTCTGGAGCTGTTTAAAATACTCATGGATGTAGCGCTTAGGGACATGGTAAAGTGGTGGACTTGGGAGTGTTATGTTGATAGTTGTACTAAGTGATATTAGAGGCCTTTTCCAACCTAAATGCATCTGTGATTCTGTATGATGGTCGTTGCTGCCATCCAGCACCTTCGCACAAGATAGACACGTCATGATCTCAAGAGGCGTGACCTTTTGTAGTTGCTTTGGAAACAGCAGCAAAAACGACTATTCCCCTTAGGTATTTATTTTCCACGAGTGCAGGTATAATTTACATGCATGTTTAAACAAATATACCTACGGGCAATAGTAAGTGTGTAACAGGAAGACAACCAAAAAGTAATGTCATTATTGCAAAAGATAAAAGTAACACATCACCCAGTTGCTCAGTGAAACCTATTACTGCTTACTAGACTGCTCTGGTTACGTTTAACAACTCCTAAGTGATTATGAATAGAGCAGTTCAAAAATAAAGTAAAAATAATGTGTCCTTAGATTTCTTAATAATTGTATTATTATTGCAAAAAGTTTAATAGAAAGAGAAAGAAATTCCAAGAGAGCTCAAAAATTAAAGTGGAATTAAGAGATATGGCACCTTTCTACAGGTCAGAGTAAACATCATTGTCAGCATGAAAACCTTTAGAAGGGTGGAAACGCATTGTTACTTAACTTCTGCCCTGTAGGGATAGAATGATAGAAAAATTCAAATGTAGTTTCAAAAGTCAGGGATGAAAAGTTTAAAATACCTCAACCTTCTGGTGTTTAATTGTGGGGTTGTTCATAATACGATGTTCTGGGCACTCCACTTAAACTTGTTTTGCAACTGACTCGTTGGAGAAAGCTTATTCATTCATCAGAGAATAATTCAGCATGAAAACAGCTCATAGTGAGCAGACTTTTGCTGAAGCTATGGCATGCCCTGAGGGAACTTTCAGTGGTTTCCATCCCCAGGGCAGAGGCTGTAATGGTGGTGGTGCCGACAGCTCTGTAAAGTGCTGTCTGTGGATGATCTCGTCATGGTCATAAAAAGGAAAACATCTTAATTTCCAACTGATGGGAATTGGCATTGAGTTATGTAGATCCAAAGGGCTCCTGTTTCTTCTTCCATGTGCAAATGAACAAAGAAGGAGAATTGGTGACTGGAGCATATTATACTCGTCCTGGAAAGGAAAGAAATAGAAGGCAGCACAGGGTTTCTGCAAACTAAGTGAAAAGCTGAGAATTTCACTCTGAATTTATGAATCAAAATGTACATTTCTTGGCCCATTATTTTACTGAAATTGTAAAATCATGTACTTTCTCTTTCCAGGATTACATGCAAAAGACAGACGATTCAAAATCTAGATTACTATTTCTTTTTGTGAAAGAATATAGATAAAAGTTAAGCAAATTACCTGGATATTCCCATTGGGTAGGGAACAAATACATTTATTGTCAGCTGGAGATATTTTAGGGAACATAGAGAGTTTCAAAACTAAGTTTTCATCTGTATGCACATATTGTTACTTGTGTAACTAAAAGCCTAATTATGTTGCTAGCAATTCTTTTGCTGGAAGGCAGACAGGATGTGTTGTTGTACTCATACTGAACATGCCTGGTTTTGAAGTCTTCTGCTAGATTGCGTTACTGCAAAATTTTATAGGTCTTGGGACAATATCAGAAAAATTGCCTTGAAGTGCTATTCTCCACTCCCTCATCCCTCTTCCTCAAATCAGTAACAGATTTTCAGTTTTTTATGTCTAGAAAGTAAATGTTGTGAAATCTTCCCACATTCAGAATCCGATGCCATTTAAGACTGAAATCTCTTAAAAGAATTCTGCCTCTGCTAAATCAAACTTTTTTGTAATTGACTCAATGGCTGAGTCAAGTGATTTGTTCCATGTTCACCATCTTCCACATAACCAAGGTAACAAACCCAGAAATATTACTGAAATATTATAGTTGCATGTTCTATTAGAAAGCTATATACTCCAGAATCCTGAATTGCTCTAATTTTTTGTCATGCAGGAAACCATTCTTCCTTGTATTCCATCACACTTAACTGAAGAATACAAAACACTGGCCAGACTTTCTTACAATGAAGAATTTAATACAGTAAAAAGCAGGTAGAATTTAAATTGCACTGTGGATTTGAGAGAAACATTTAGAATTTAGCATAATGCATCAGCTTTTAAGACCTAGGTAACCTTATTTTAGCATTCATTTATATTAAGATTCTTAATTATTTCTTCTCTTGTTGGCTCTGAAAGTGGAAGCCCAGTGTTAACAAACCATTAAAATACTGTGACAGAGATACTGGAAACTTAATCTCAAATGATGCATAAGGATAGGGACTAGAAAAATATTTTTCATAATTTACTATTGTAAATCACATTGGTCCAAACTCTTAAAACAAAATATAAAAATATTTGACAGTCCCAAAAGCTTAAATAAAAGAAATAAAGCTTAAATAAAAGAAAGCTATTCCTAGGGTAGTCTGCAATACAGTTATATTTTTCTGCTTCAAAATCTTGAACTGCTCTCTTAGTAACCTTTTTGTTGCTGTGCCACTAGACCATAAAAAAGAAAGATAGTTTTATATAGAAAGGCTCCTGCTCAACTTCTGAGACAATAAAAAAGGAGGTCATAGGTGATACTTCTATTACTGTTGCACTGTTTATGTCATGAATCAATTTTTTTTTTAATTTCATATAAACCCACTGATTAAAGACATCAAACCCACACAATTTAGCTTGCATCCAAGTGACTGTAACAAAATCCAGTCTTCTTCTTTCTCTAGGATTGATCAGCTCTAACCTGAACTGAGCAAAACATTTAAATACTTCTTTCTTACAAGGTCTGTTTATTTCAGAGGACTCTAAAGTATACATTTGCTCAGTTCTTTTGATCTTCATTGCACAGATGGAAACAAACCTAGATATGTATGTAGGAACATGCGCAAGCTGTTCTGCTGGAGAAGGTTTTGTGTGCCTTGGGGTCTTTGAGAACCCTTTGTCCTGTTCTGAGGGAAACAGCTGTGATACCTGGCACAGCACTCTAACTGTACTCAAATGTACCAGTCTTTTTTTTCACTTCAGCAGGGGAGCAAGAGAAAATATCGAATACTGATTCCTAAAGCAATGATATCTTTCATTTCCAGAATAAGGGGACAATGTGGATATATACGAGATGATTTCTTAACTGTTACAACAGCAAAAATGCCTTCTCTGTGGTGAAAGTTTCAACACTCTGATCTAAAAAATCAAATACACCAGAGACTAAAATGCCAGCTTGCTTGTTAATTTTACAAGGAAACAACTCTCTTTTTCTTCAGTAAAAATTGATACACGCCTGTAATTCTTTTGCCTATAAATAACAATTTTATAAGCCACAATAAGAGTTTTGATGAGAATCATGGTTACATTTAGGCAGTTCTTCAATATAATTTTCTAGACTGCATACACAGGACAAGACAGATATTCTCAAACAATATCTAGATGATTGCCACATCCAGAGGAGATACACTGCTATCTGTGATCTTGAGACATCATCCCATGAATTATTACTTATTTTATCAGGAGCTGTTCCCTCATCCTTGGATAAATATAAATAAAACTTTAATAAGGCAAATGGAACAATCAGAGGCTGCTCTTTCTGAAGATGGCAATATTGTCCTGTAACACCTCCATGACCTCCCTCCCTTGCTATGCTCTCCTGGTACAAGAGTAATGCTGACACTGTGGTCAAGTGCCACACTCAGGTGCTGAAAAGTAAGAAGAAACCTTTTCCTGGCAGCAAAGTAAAAACGCCAAATGACATGAAACTAGTTTAAAAAAGAGATATTTCTGACACTTTTTACACTGTGTACCTGCTCTACTCTTTTAAGTAGCATTCACATTTGCCGAAACCTCCAGCTTATATGTAAGAGGCAATGGAGAAGAAAAACAAGGTAACCTAAAACCCTATGAAAGTAACCCCTTCCTTGGCCCAAACTGATAACGCTGGAGTAATTTCTGTTTTTCACTGTGGACTGATGAGACCTCTGTAACATGATAGAAAATGCTGCATAGTATCACAATCACAAATTTGGCATAACAGGATTTAAACTGAGGGGCTATGAGGAAACTGGACTCCTCAGAACAAAATTGCTGCAGAGAAGTATTTCTCACCATGGTGAGTCTAGTGGCAGAGCTTAAGGAAGAAGTGGAAAGGCTAAGGAGTATTAGGAAGGGGGAAAGAGAAATAGACTGATGGAGTTACATCCTTCCAACCCTGAGAGAAGCTCAGCAGGAGTCAAAGGAGCCCCACTCCTCTTGCCATCTGGCAGAAGGAGGAGACCCAGTAGATGGGGGGGAATGTGAATGGGTCCCTAGTAGGGGAGGTAAAATAATCCCCTCTCAACCCCCGTCACCTTTCCAGGTGCCCTTACAGAATAGGTACAAGGCCCTGGATCCAGAGGGTGAGGCAGATGACACTGGAGAAAAAAATCTGTCTGGAGGATCTCCCAGCTGCACTCTGCCTGTCAGACAGATCACAGCCTCAGGTATTAGGAGGAAAAGAAGGTCAGCTGTAGTAGGTGACTCCCTTCTGAGGGGAACTGAGGACCCTGTATGTCCGGACCCTTCCCGCAGAGAAGTCTGCTACCTCCCTGGGGCCCAGGTATGGGATATTACCAGGACACTCCCTGAACTAATTCAGCCTTCTGATTATTAACCAGGATGCTGATTCAGAGAGTACCTTGGGAAACAGCCCTTAAAAACAAAGGGGTGCAGGAAAGGTGGACATACTTAAAGAAATCTTGAAGGCGCAGGAGCAGGCTGTCCCTATGCGGCAAAAGATGGGCCGGCGGTGAGTTCGAGCATAAGGGAAACCAGCTTCTCCCTCACCTTTGCTGTAGGCAGTTAGAGCTGCCACAGATCTGGTACCTTCTCGTTACACTGAAGTTCAAAGTGGGAGGTGGAAAGGCAGAGGAGGATTTTTAAAAATGTTTTTCAGGTTAGGATATCACATAAGGACTGGAATATAGATGGGAATTTCCAATCTGGGAGCAGTGAAAAGCCCTATGGATCCTGTACAGGCCTGATTGGCGCCCTTCCTGGTTTTGATACTGTGCTGCCAGGTTTTTGGGAGCTATTCTACACAGCAACAATAACAATAAAACCAGAACCCAAAATTCATAAACTACAGAGTCTCCTGTAGAAGAACAAGGACAAAGTCACCTTAGATGACACTCTAGGTGTTGACAGTCAGGCAGGGGAATTGGATTTTTTTTTTAGTTTAAACTGAAAAAGATCTAAACCAGATAACAGTTATAATATATTACAGCAATTTTTATTTTCTAAAGTGTTCTTCACTTATGGTATCTCAAATGGCTCAGGCAAAAAGATTCAGAGGTAAACTAATTAACTAAGTAAATAAATAATTTTGTTCCAGCAGAGACTTCTGGAGAACTAGATTTTCCCTGTAAAACAGTGATTCTGGGAATAGTACAAATTCTTGTTATTGGGTACAAATATAATGGTACAAATTCCATCTGCTTTCAGCAAACAGGGATGAATCCTCCCTTGCAGCAGTCAGAACAACATTGGGCTTTTCTTTGGCCAGGCCACTGTTGAAGCTTCCAGTTTTTGGAGGTCTTTGGAATAGATTCAAGTTTCCAAAATTCTCTGGAATACTGTCACTTTCACGATAGGAAATGGTCTGTGTGAGCACAACCTTCAAAACTGTCTGCCTTTGGGAAACACTCTTGCTACTGTGCAAATAAAATTGATGCATTAAGATATGAGGTCTAATTTGCTGTTATTTTATGAGGGGCTTTGCTTTTGTATGGCTCATTCTACATCTGTTTGCCTGGAATGGATGACGTATCTGACCTTTTTACTTTCAACTGCAAACCAAAATCCATTTGCTGTGTTCCCATTTGCATTTAATTTGCAATTTCTAATGAAATTCTGTGAGGCCCTGGTCTGCAGAAATCAGCACCTGGGTCACTGAGCCATAATACTGAAGTGTCATCAGCTGTTGTAAGGAGAATCAAAATCAAAATACCTTCTTTGTGCCCACTTCCCACACCTACAGCCCCTCAGGAACAAGCAGGATGATGAAAAGGACTTGGGAATATTGGTGGATGAGAGATTGGACACGACCCAACATTGAGCACTCACAGCCCAGAAAGCCCAAATGTGTCCTGGCTGCATCCAAAGCAGCGTGGGCAGCAGGGTGAGGGAGGGGATCCTGGCCCTCTGCTCTGCTCTGGTGAGTTCCCACATGGAGTGCTGCATCCAGCTCTGGGGTTCTCAACATGAGAAGAACACTGATCTTTTGGAGTCAGGAGAGTCCAGAGGAGGGGCACGACAATGATTAGAGGTATGAAGCGCCTCTCCTATGAGGAAAGGATTGTTCAGCCTGAAGAAGAGAAGGCTTCAGGGTGACCTAATTGAAGCCTTTCAGTACCTGAAGGGAGCCTACAAGAAAGATGAAGAGAGACTTTTTACAAGGGCCTGTAATGACAGGAAAGGCTTTAAAATGAGAGTAGGTTTAGATTAGATACTAGGGAGAAACTCTTTTCTGTGAGGGTGATGAGGCACCAGAACAGGTTGCCCAGAGAAATTATGGGTGCCCCGACTCTGGGAGTGTTAAGGCCAGGCTGGATGGGACTTTGAGCAACCTGGTCTAGTGGTACACTAGTAGAAGGTGTCCCTGCCCATGGCTGGGGGTTGGAACTAAGTGATCTTTAATGACTCTTCCAACCAAAGTCATTCTATGATTCTATGATTCAATTCTATGATTGTATGATAAGGTAACCAACAGAAATGGCTTTGACAAGTTATAGGCAGAGATTAAAAGGTGGACTAGATTTTATGTGCAAAATGTCTGGGTTTTTTCTGGTTTGTCCAACAAAAGGTTGTGAATGGGCCTCAAAATGGAGGAAAAAGCAATTAATTTCTACTTAAAGCTGCTATATATTGCTGAAGAAGGATGAAGAGGTTTCATATAGAAAAGAATGTGACCTACCAGGAACATGTATAATACTCTGTTACAGGAAGACATATGTCCTTTGAAGTCACTGATGTTGCATCCACTTGCCTTGTGACTGTGCTTCCAGAAATTCACTTTTACAGCTAAATCAAATCTTTGGTAAATGTGTCCAGATGTAAACATATTGTGTTGACAAAGATAACAGAAATTTGCATCAAAGCAGCTCAGTCACGAGCTGTGTGTAAAACCAGATAGTCTAAAGCCAACCCTTTTCCAAATTTTTAGTGTCTGGACAATGTTTGCAGCCTTCAACAGCTGCTCTTTGTTGTTTTAAAATTTTGAAATATACCATAGTACATGGGGTAAAACACTATAATCACATTTTTCTTAGAGTTTTCCCATGGGTTGCCTTCAGCTGCTCCTGTAAATGAACATTTTTCAAGTCTTGTTCCTCCAGACAATCCCATTCTTTACATGTGTTTATTGATGCATTTATGTATTGGAAGAGAAACGGCTTATAGTCACAATTGTGCACCATCTGGGAAGTGTACAGCCTGGGTAAACCAGCAGCAGATTTCTTCTGCTTGCAGCTGCACAACCCAGTGAAATTTAAGCTCCCTCCTCGAAGCCCAGCTCCTCCCAGTGTTTGCCAGAGACTGGACATCCTCAACAGGGACAAAAGAAGGTCAAGGGAAGGCAGCCTACCTGCAGAGGTGTGGACATGTCTGACCTCTTTCAGAAAGCCTTCAAGGCACCTGTGTGGTCTCACTGTGTGTTAAAAATGACCAATGGAGCAGCCTAGTACAATACAGGTGTGACAAATACTTCTCATAGCAGGTAATATGATGAAAAAGTTTGGGCTTCCAAAGATTTACAAATAAGCATCAGGTCCCTAAACATAAAGTCATAAGAAACCAAAATACTATAGCTTCTTTTTAAGACAGCTATAAGGTAGAAGACCATATTCAGAGGATGTAAACATCAGGAGAACCAGCTTAAGGTCTAAGTTGTCACGGGACCTCACAGAAACGCAGACTTTGTCTGGGGAGAAGCAGGGATCCTGGACTGCCCCACGAAGCCTGGCCAAGGGGCTCCCTGAGGGCTGAATGAAGGATGGGGAGCAGCATAGAAGCACCGGGCTTGTCACTGCAGCCTCAACTGCACCTTATGCTTTTTTCTTGCCTGATACTCTTTCGCTAAGTCCACATGTGCTGTGGCATGGCATGCCACAGCCTTCCCGGAGAGCACTGCGGGGGTCTCTTGGGGAGAGCAGCTATGCCGCATCCTGTAGCCTCTTCCAGGCTCCCCTCGCTTGCTCCGGCCAGCTGTAGGCCCCATAACACGGTGATGATAAAGGAGGTGAGAAGGCTCTCCGCATGGGGACTGCAGAGGATCTTTATTCCATGGTGGCAGGCTGATCCCCAGAGACAGAGAGCCGGCACATGGCTGGTTCACCAAAGCAGAGAGAGGCTGGTGCCCCAAGGCAGAGAGCAGGGAAAGCACATGGCATGGGGCCTCGGGTTAATCTGGGAAAGAGGGGGGCGGAGAGAGCACATGGACGAATGGTCTCAGAGCATAGGGGTGGTCTGAGCCTCTGCTGGGTCACCAGGAAATGAATCTCACCTTTCCTGGAGATTAAAAGGCCTGGCTATTGTCATGGATCTGTTTTTTGTGGGACACAGTAGAGCCGCAGACACTCCGAGTGGAGACTTGCCTTGGGAGATTGGCATCATGGTGTGGATAGGGAAGCCAAATACCATCTTCAGATGTTCCCCAGGTTGCCAAAGATGTGTTTTCATCACACAGTGAACAGACAGAACTTTATTCCTCTGCTGAAATACTCCCAGATATATTATCATGCCTAATGTTCCCTTTTTGACCTCAAGGTCTTCTAATTATGCCTGACTTCTGTGGAAGTAAAAGATTGTAATACCTGCATTTACAATGAAGCTAACCAGGTCTTGGAGAACAAAATCAGCAATCTGTTTGCACTGCCTTCATGCAAATTGTTGGGCAAATGGGGTTGTATTGTCAGTTGCAAACCTCATCTGTAGTAACCTGGAAAAAAGACAGTTCTTGCATCAATCGGCTATCCCAGCTTCCCTGGGAAAAGGTAGCTGGAGCCTTGCATTTCCTAAAAAACAAAATTAAATAACGTGCTGTGAAGTCAGAGTTTGTAAGCAACCTTGCAAGACATCTGAGACACCGGTCTCAGTCAGTCCTGTCTCCTAGTCCTGGTAAAATATTTGCCACAGAAGGCAAAGCTGTAGCCTGTTAGCCTTGATCTTCATCTTCAGGAGTTACAGACCAATAGCTCAGGAGGGTGCAGAGACTCCTTTTAATAGTAACTGACCCCTGAGGAGTTGAGGAAAACAGAAAAGATTAAATCAGTGAAACCAGCTGCTCGTTACTTGTTGTGTGGTCAGCTCTTGTGTACAGGTTACTTGTTGTGTGGTCAGGGAGGAGGTGGAAGGTGCTTATTCTTCATGTGGGCCTGCTCCAAGAGGTACCTTCAGAGCTTCTGACAGAAAGCTTCATTCACTGCAAATTGTACTGAGTGAAGCATTGCTGCCTTTCAGCTGGGAAGGGCTGGACATCAATCAGTGAACTCTAACCATAGCCCTGATGTTTTCATGTCTGTCTCTTTCCAAGAGCAGTCAGCCTGTCCATGATGAGTGGTGCCACAGAACGTTTCACAGTATTACAAAGAGCACACTTGCCACTGGCAAACTGAGGAATCCACCTAGCTGTATGAGGTTAGAGAACTTCTTTAAGACTTCCCATTAGGGTCTCAGTTTCTCCTTTTACCCCTCCCCTGTATGTAATGCTGCTCCCCACCAGTCTGGTCTCAGGAACTGCCCTTGGTGATGCTCCTCGGCTCCACAGTAGAGGCTGCACTAGGAAGGGCTTCAGCAGTGCATTGACAGCACCTGGCCAGGTAACACCACACCACTTTCTCTTGTGCATGTGTAGAGCCTTGTTTATCCCCACACTGAGCAGCTATGCCCTGCTCCAGCACTTCAAAGAGGAGAGCAAGCAGAATTACCACTGACTGCAGTGAAGAGGTAAGGGCATGAAGCCCACTTCCAGCCTTTCTGTGTCTGCACTGCTGGGACAGGGCCAAGAAAGTAGCAAAGACTAGGAGATCACAGTCGGTAATGTTGTTATCAGTGGGTGTTGGGGACACTTGTATAAATGTACTCTTGGTACTATTGGTACTAATAAGATGCTGTTGGAGTACAAATATGTTGCCCATCTCTGCTTCGTCTTGAACAAGTGATGGATGCCAGGAATGAAGGAAGGAACAAGTGACTGTATACAGTGCTTTTAATGCTTTATCTGAACTGGGAACCATTTTCCTTTAGAGTAACTCATGCACTCACATGCTTCTTGAAAACAGCATGAGCGAATAGCCTAAACAGTGCAGTTCACGTTGTCATTTTTCATGAAGACAGACAATACAGTTGATTTATAATTTACTGATCTGATTTTGAATTCACCTATGTCACCCCAGAATCCGGATCACAGAAGCAAAAAAGCTTGAACTACCAGCCTCTGGGCATAACTTTCTCTAGAGGCAGTAGTCCCTATGGAAACAATCCAGTTATTTTGTTGCATTTGACAGTTTTACAGCCATCATAAACAACATGAAATTACCTTGCTTTGAAACATTCTGACACCTTGTCCTCTACTACCTCAGGTCAGACTGAAGATAGGATGGAGTTCAGCATAGCTGAAGAAAACACTCATGTGAACATGCTCGCAGCTTAAAAGCAGTCAGGATTAAGGGCCATTTGTTTGCTGGAGATTCTTTAAAACCGCATTTTCCAGCAAAAAATAGGACCCTCCAGTCCAAACCCTTTGCTCAAAGGAGGGTCAATTCAAGCAAGTTGCTTTGATATTTTTTCTTATCTATGGTAAATAACTTTGCTTAGATCATCTCTTTTTTATATATTTTTTTATATATATATATATACACACATACATAGAGGTACTTGAGGGGAAAAAAATCAAGCCAGAATACATTCACATAACAGCGAAGTAGAAAGCCAGTCAATATCCAGCTTTCCTACATTTTTTCCTCCAAGCAAAAGTAAACAGCATGTGGCATTTTGCCTTGTACAGTGCTGTTACAGTTACAGAAGGACCTCTTTTCTTTGGACTGAAAACTTAAATATCCAATAAAAACAGTGTTCACTGGTCAGCACCCTTATATATATGGGCTGCAATTTCAGTAATTCTCTGTGCTGCTTGTGTTGAACAAAAAGTGGTACTAGGCCATGCACTGCATACACATGGCATGTTAAAGTGCTGACTGCAGTCAGAAGTGTAGGGAATGCTACACAATCTCTCTGGCGATACAGCATTCTACAGCCCCCCTTAAACTGTGACTTCACACAATCTCTGTGACCTGAGGCAGCCCAGATACTGAAGAACATGCAAAAAGGGGGAAATAGAAAGGCAATGAAGTCTAAGTTTGATTTAAGTTCTGTGGTGTAACATAGAACCAGAAGTTTCAAAATATCAAGGTTCTGGATTTAAATAAATCTGCTGAAACTTGCTATGCTTATATTGCATTTCAACATGTTCTGAAAACAGTGAAATTCTGCCACCAACTCCACTAGGAACAGAAGGTGTCACTATTAGAGCCTCTTTGTCTCTCTAATGCCACTATGAATATTGGGAGCGGGCTCAGTTCTGTAAAATCCATTGAAAAATTCATTAAAGGAGAGAGAGGTACTGTTTGGATATCTATGAGGATTTTAATTTGTCCAAACTGTAATGTAGGTGGAATCCAAAATGTCAACTTGCAGTGCTTCAGATCTAACCTTGAAATTCCAGCTTCTGAGGCCATACTTGCAATTCTCTTTATTAGGACAACTCTGCATTATAAAATAGTATTAATTCATTGCTAATGCTATATATCTTGAGATTCTTGAACTTCCTTCATTATGCCAGAAATGTTCCGAAAATACTGAACTAATACAAAATAAAAGATGTCCCAATGTTATTCACTTTCACATTATCTATTTTATTATTTACTCTAATACCGTTATTCTAACATAGCACACTTTATAATAAAAAGTTTTAAGAGCAGTTTAAATTTTTAGAATTTTGTCAACAATATTTGTCTGTGGAAATAGCTGGAAAGGAGTTGTAATTGTGAAGCTTTTCCTTTCTTCGATCGTATAGACTTTGCCATCTCTATCACTGGTTTTGTAAAATTTTTCATAGTACATTTATCTTCAGAAAGGTAAGAAACAGGTTTCTGACAGAATCATAATATTGCCACAGAGGGCAGGGGCACATTGATATAGCACCTTGTAAATGTAAAATAAATACATTTCCCATGCTCAGAACATAGAAAGGAGGCCTAAAGGAAAATAAATCTGCAGAAGTTATAAGTTTTCTTCCAGTAACTATTTTAGAAGGATGGGTTTGGCAGTACCCTAGTCCCCAAAGAAGAGGGCCAACCTGAGTTTCTCTCATATGGTCCCAAATCTGCCTTCAGCCCACAGAAAGGGGAACCTGAGCCTACCTGATGCGGTGCCCTTGAACTCCACTAGGACTGTAGGTCTGAAGGATCACCTCTGGGAGGAAGTTGTATCCACCTGCTGTCGAGCAAAAGATGTTCATACCAAAGGGTGATGAATCAGGCATAAAACACACACGTGAAAATTATGAAGGTGAGGCGACAGGTGAGGAAATCTTCAGGGTCCAGGCCACTGGTAAAAAGCCAAGAGGAAGAAGCTATACATAGATTAAGAGAGGGAAAGAACACTGTTCTTGTGAGTGAAATCAGTGAACAAATTGTGTACCATCTGCAATGCTGAGATACAAATAACTCACAGAAAAGTATCCTGGTCTAAGGAATAAGCTTCTGAACAGAGTCTGGAAGTACAGTTTTGCCAACTGTGAACAGGAGTTTGCAAAGCTGAAATAGCGATCTTCCATTTAGTATGAAGAGGAATAACAGCTAGGGAGGGTGGCAGTGGTGGTGCTGTCTGTGGTTTGGCTGGCTATAGAAACACTGCTGGACAGTGTTGAACAGAAGCCACATCTGCCCCTCTCAGCAGGAGGAAAGCCACGGCTGTGCGGATCCCTTCAGCATTTAGTTAGAAGCGGCAAAATGAAAAGCTTTATGCTGGATCTCTGAAACATTACAGGAAAGTCACTGTGTACTACAGTTCAGGATCAAATAAAAAGTCACACAGGCAAGGGAAAAAAATGTTCTGTTGAAGCAAATGTTAAAACACAGAAATATATTTCACCTGGCAGCTTGTCGCATTTCACTGAAGTGACTGAGTGGGCAAGTGAGTTCACAGCACAAGCTGAAAGGATGCCTACCCTGATACCTGACTTGATGGCAATAGCAGAGGTTGGATGAGGTTGCAGATCCTTGCAGAGAGACTGTAGGCACACTTATTCCTCACTCTTTCATCCTAGAGAGAAAAAGGAAAGCAAACATTCAGGAAACTGAGTGACAGATAAAATAAATGGAAGATAAAGACTTGAGGTAGCAGATCAACCTCTGAACAAGCATTGAACAGCTGCACATATGCTTTACACAGAGCCAAATCTAGAGTGAAGAAGAAAATTAAGGGAAATAGCCCATATTTTTTAGTGGAAGTTTGTTGGACTGCAAATAGCATTTGAGGATAATGCATAACAGATGGTAACTTAATGGGAAGGGAGACAGAAAGTAATTTACAGTATATAAACTGTTCCGTGAAATAGCAGGGCAAAAGAAAGTGCTGAAGGGATTAGGAGTAACTAGCAAATGGTACAGAAAGTGAAGGAGCTGTGGCCTGCTTGAGGTAAATGAGGACCTGCATCTGTTGGCTATGTTCTGGGCAAAAGATGAGAGACGTAGATATCCACTGAAAATAACAAGAAAAGGGTCAAAAAGGACAGAGGACATTAGCACAAGTACAAAGTCAATGTACAGAAGGCCAGTAAAACCTTAACTGAAGGAGTGTTTGTAGGAATGCTCCAGCATCCTGTATTGAATTCCAGCAAAGGGAAGATTAGAAATCAGAAGAACAATATGGGATGCACCTCTGAGTTAAAGAAAAAGAATGAAATCTTATTTCTCTTACTTTGAAACAGACAGTATGAAGGAGGTAATGAGAAAAGCATAGTACTATATTTTCTTGTGTAGCCCCCCTTCATCTGCCCCTTGACATTATGATCTTTTAACTATTGGGCACACGCAGAACATGAAGCCATGACATTACTGTGGTGCTTGGAGCATTAGGCCATACCTGACTCTTGATAGGATCATCAGACCAGGACCTCCACTAATCTTACTAGTAGATCCAGTCTTGAGGGAAAGGGAGAAAGACCTCAAATCATGGTCTCTCATTTCCCAACACGGTGCTCTTAGCACACAGAGATAAATTGCGCTTAGGTAGGGACTCTTGCTATTAGAGATTCTCCATTTCTGTGAATACTTGAATTCATATTTACCTGGACCAGGGAAAGCTACCATTTGTTAAGGCATTAAGTGAGGAGTTAGTAATAGCAGGTGAACATTTGAATATTAAAAACCCCAGAAATACTTCTGGGGAAGCCTAGCTGAAGAATTGAACTCTAATAAGTGGAAGTGTAAGCAGGAGTTTTGAGATGAAGTGGGCAGCACTGTAATGCTAATGCCTGAAGACTGCAAAGGAAACCCAAGTACCACTAAACTAGAATGACAGTGTCCAACCATGAGCACTCCGGTCCCCGAAATCCATGACTGAGCAACATCTATGCTCTATATGGAATACATGAGGAAAATGTGTTGGGACACAAAGCTGGGAGGAGTGGCCGATACCCCAGAGTGCTGTGCTGTCCATCAGAAGGACCTGGACAGATTAGAGAGATGGGCAGAGAAGAACCAGCTGAAATTCATCAAAGGCAAATGCAGGGTCCTGCACCTGGAGAGGAATAATCCCATGCACCAGTATAGGATGGGAGCTGAACTGCTGGAAAAACTCTGCAGAGAAGGACCAAGAGTCCTGGTGGACAACAAGCTGTTCATGAGCCAGCAGTGTGTCCTTGTTGCCAGGAAGGCCAATGGTATCCTGGGGTACATTAGGAAGAGCATTGCCAGCAGGTCAAGGGGGGTGATTCTACCCCTCCACTCAGCCGTGGTGGAGTGCTGTGTCCAGTTCTGGGCTCCTCAGGACGAGAGATACATGGAGCTTCAGGAGCAGGTCCAGCAGAGAGTGACAAAGATGAATAGGGGACTGGAGGATCTCTCCTGTGAGGCTGAGTGAGCTGTCCCTGCTCAGTCTTGAGAAGAGATGACTGCGAGTGGATCTCATCAACATCTGTCAGTATCTGAAGGGAGGATGCCAAGAGCATGGAGCCAGGCTCTGCTCAGTGGTGCCAGGCAATAGGACAAGAGGCAATGAGCAGAAACTGATGCACAGGAAGATCCACCTGAATATGGGGAAGAACTTTACTGTGCTAGTGGCTGAGGACTGGGACAGGTTGCCCAGTGAGGCTCTGGAGTCTCCTGCACGGGAGATATTCAAGAACTGTCTGGACACAATCCCGTGCTCTGTGCTCTAGGATGATACTGCTTGCGCAGGGAGGTCAGACCTGCGTGGTGCCTTCCAACCTGACCCATTCTGTGGTTCTGTGAATTATGTAGCATCTACAGAACCCAGCCTGTGGGGACAACAGACAGTGTAGCTGATAGACTATACGAAGGGAAATACAGTTTTTAAGTATTGCGTCTGGGTGTGTATCTTGCCCAGGCTGAGACAGCAGCAACTTGAATCCGGAGCTTACATCTCTGATTCTTCCCTGAAGTACTGTTTTTTTCAGGCCACAGAGGAAGGAGAACAAGAAACTTACTCTTTAATTGAGAGTCCAGAGATTAAAATTGTTAATTATGATGTGGTAGCCTGCCTTACCTTTCTTTCTGCAAGACAGCATTTCAAGAGTCTGGACAATGAATGGATACTATGAAAACCGAAATGGATAAAACACAGAATTCTCATGGAAAAGAGGCCGGTTTTATTTCACATTTTAAAATGGAAATAAATATCTGAGAGGCTATTTATTGGCAAACCAAAACATGACATTAATTAAAATGACTTTAAAGGCAGCAAGAATCACGAAATTGTAGACAAGCTGAAAGCACAAAAAAATGGAAAAAAAAATTCATAAAATTAATTCCTTATGTCTGTAGTTAAGAATATCTTCCTGCATCTGTTGTATTCTGTTCAGTAGATATTTAGCTGAACGTAGAAAATAACTAGTAAACTCCAGCATGTGTTAATGTGCAACTGATATCTTTTAATGGGTCTGTATTCACTTCACTGCATCTACAAAACTCCTGCTAATAGCAAGTAATATTGTGTTAATGAGGTAGTGCAAACACATTAAAGGTCATACAGACCTGTAACAACAAAGCCTTGAGAATGACACAATTGAGATTAACGGTGTCTCATGGATTCTCTTAAAATCTAGAACTAGTTTGTCCCCGTTGAAGAGCTAAATACTATTACTACAGCAGTTTGAGTTACAGGGACAGTCTAAAAATAACCAAAAAGTGGTTTTTATTAAACTGGCTAATTCTCAATACTGACTTACAACTATTCACCCAGATACTGAAAACTTCTTATTAAGATTTTTTTCTCCTTTGGCTCTGCAATTGGCAGCCCAGCAGATTAAGATGATCCCACTTTGTCACAGAATCACAGAATCACAGAATATGCTGGGTTGGAAGGGACCATCAAGGGTCATCAAGCCCAGCTCCTGGCCCTGCACAGAACATCCCCGAGAGTCACACCATGTGCCTGAGACCACTGTCCAAACAGTTCTTGAACTCTGTCAGGCTTGGTTCTGTGACCACATCCCTGGGGAGCCTGTTCCCGTGCCCAACCACCAATTGGGTCAAGAATCTTCTTCTAATATCCAACCTAAACCTCCCCTGACACAGCTTCAGGCCATTCTGCTGGGTGCTGTCACTGGGCACCAGAGAGAAGAGAGCAGTGCCTGCCCCTCCTCCTCGTGAGCGTCTTCAGTAGAATTGTTGTGAGCCATGGCTGCATAATTGCCATTAATGTCCTAAACCAGCCTGCTGAAACTTTGTAAATACTAGAGATGAGCTGGAACAATGTATGAAAATAGAGTACAGTTTATAATTGACGATAAGCTAAAAATTTGCTTCTATATGTCAACAGTAAAACTAGCTCAGCTGTTAAAATGCAATGCTTCCATAGAGAGGTTAGACTTCACGGTGAGAAACCCATATCATTTCACTAACAAAAGTCAAGACTTATTATTAAATGCCATCATATGCATGATGTCGTTTTTTAACCTGAAGCAGGCCTCCCACGCTGTAGCATGGCAATTCAGCTACAGGATTGTGGACTCATTGTAGAAAAAGTCTTGCAGCTTTATAACAGAAAATAAGGTACTGCCAAGTTATGATCAAAGTCTTCAGAGTCTCTGAGATATGTTAGCCAATTTATGTATCAAAACTGTGTAATTTTCCCAAAATGGATAAAAGAATAAACAAGATAAAGGCTTACAGACTGTTTTTTATCTGGTGATATTTAAAGTTAACTGAAAGTTGACTTCTAATAATAAACGAAAACTTACACCTCGTTTGAAAATAAACATGTGGCTACTGTTCATCTCTCTACAAGATGGAAGAGAACAGAAGTGCTGGTGGAGGCTGTATTTACCACAGGCCAACTGAAGGCTGGACAGCCTGGCATAAACAAGCTGAGGAAGGGCCACTCTCAGAGAGTGGGGCCTTCACTTGTCCTTGCTTGTTGCGCCATGCAAACTTGAGGACTCAGAAACTAATGTCTAACCCCACTACATGTTTCTCTTATAGGTAATTTTTCCCATTTTTCTTCAATCACTATGTTATGTTTTGCTGTATTTTGTTTTATTCAGTGTCAGATAATGTTTTAGGTTTTTGGACCTAAAACTCTTAGCATAGAAAGAAGGGGTAATGGTTGCCTTGCATGATCGTCTCGGATAAATAATTAGTTGGTCTATTTTATCTTTCAGAATAGCAGAGTACTTGAGAAAAAAATGACTGTGACACAAAAATCGAACAATGAAGTGTTCATATTAATCTTCTTTTATATTTTGCAGAGGCAAATAAATCAATATCTTATAGACCTGCATAAAAATCAGCAAATAAAACTGGCAGATAGAGAATGCAGAAAGACTTCCCATTCATGCCATAAGTGGTTTATGACAGTAATATATTATTGATGCTCTGTCTACCCGTAAGATTCAGATACTCTCAAAAACAGCTGAGCCCAAATGTCCCATAAGTAATTTTCCTACTGTACACAGTGCCCTTATCAGGCTTTCTGAAATACTGGCTGACCAGCAAAAAGATACAATAAAAGTGCATGTAGAGTGTAAATCAATCACATTCCTCCCCAACTGCATGAAAGAGTTAAAATTTTAAATCTCTTAACTATGCCACTAAATCAGTCCTTTCCTATCACTTTCTTCAGCCTTAGCGTACTTTCTTCTGAGGTTTTCTGGAATTTGTCCTATTGCTTAGATGCCCCCGTATGCTGGTTTTACTGCACAAACCCTCCACACATCCAGTATTCTCTCAGCTTCTTTCATTGCCTTCCACTGAGCCTCACCATAGCCATTTCTAATTTGTTGCCTTGGGCTGCTGATAATTACCACTTAAGAAATGATGTCCTGATCTACATATTTCAAGGCAGAGCGGATTGCTGAAGCACTGGTGTGAGACTGCTGCTCTGAATTCCCTACCATTCAAGCACACTTGCTGCCCTATGTGCTACATGTAGCATTGCTCAGCGAGAAGGGCACAGTGGTGTGGAGGAGAGGGATGGGAGTACCGGCAGCAGGTAGGAAGAGGGGTCTCTCTCTGCCCCTGTTCCTCTGCCTGCCCCACAGAGCATAACCACTGCCCCAGCCTTGCTGATTCAGCTGCATTGCAGCAGCAGCCTTCTCCTGGGTGAAGAGCAGGCACTCTGCACACTGTCTCAGATGGCCACAGAAATCAGCAGTAAGAAATGGGGAAATTCATTTAGGAAATTACTTCCCATCTCAGCATCCAAAGCATCACAGGTGAAACTTTCTGTAGAGGATACCTGAGATCTCAGATACAAACTATAGTGTTTGGCCTGCATTAAAAGGCTTTCACCACTTTAAATTGTAACTTTAAGACAAATAAGTCACACAAGAGTTGTACTGTATTTTTAGTATGCAATGTTTTCAATTTGAAGTTATGTAACCAGAAATAAACAGGTTATACATTTTATAAATTGTAGATTACATAGATTTCAGTTGGCTTGGGAAAGATGGTTATGTTGTATTATACCAAAGAAAATCCTGATAGTGTAATTCTTCGTCAATGAAAAAGAACTACTCTGAATCCAATCTGATTCAGTGTAAAAGTTCAATAAGAAACTGGGGAGTATTTTAAGACCCAAGGCTCACTAGCACTAACACACCAAACATAAGCTCAGCCCAGCTGGATATTTTAAGGAGGGTGAATGTGTACCTTTATTATGGGAATAAAATATGAACAAAGTAGTGGTGAAGAACAATAACTATTAGAAAGAAATGATAGATGACTGCATAGGTGTTAGCAGCAAATAACAAAAACCTACAAAAAACCTTAAGAAGCAACCAAGCAAATCTGGTTTGAGTTAGGTATGATTTAACACAGCATAAATAAAATTAACAAATAGGCATTCCTCATTAAAGAGTGATGACTAATAACTTTCTCAAGGAGCCAGAACACCCTCCATAGTATTCAACAAATGTCTGCCTGGGTTAAGTGGACAGTTTGTCCTCCAGTAACCAAGGAAAACAGAACTGTTTTCCAGTGTTTTTTTGTGACCTTGAAAGCTTCTAGTGTTCAACAGGATCTTGAGATACATACCTGAAACCCCAGGCTGAAACTCCCCAGTAACACAACTTCCTAAAAAAACTCAGTCATAAACTATTTATCAAGAGGCACTTTAAAATTTTGTTGTGATTACATTTATTTTTCACATGCTTTTGAGATTTTAAAAATCTTCTTTAAAAAATAAAAAAATCAATCTTGAAATAAATCTGTCATGACTGAATTCAGAAATCAAAAATTGAATAAATAAATTCGTACCCTTCTGAGTCTGTCAGTGGGACTATTTTCCTTGCAGAACTTCTCAATGTGTATATATTCCACTTGACATTTGCTTGAAGAATAACTCCTATAATGTTTTTTCTCTTTCTCTATGAAATTATTGTGAGAAGTTAGACTGGATCTAAATCAGAATCAGAGAATCAGTTTAAATTGTTTTACTGGTTTCAACCAAAATACAAGTTTTGTGCATTACTTTCTTTTGTTGTTTTTTGGCAATATTTTGAAGAAAATTGTGTGAAAGGATTGTCTAAGGGCTTTTCCCATAGTTAAAGTGAAAGGAAATTTAAAAGTTATTACACAATTATGCAAAAACTATAAAACTGTAAACATTTTATTGCCTGTAGCATTGAACATAAAATGATATGGTTCACCATGTAAGAAGTAAGAAGTAAATTCTCTGTAAGTAAGAATTTAATGCATTCTGTGGATGAATTTACAGAGGTATTTTGGGTTCAACTGGTGCATTTTTAAGCAAATTGGCTTACAGCACACAACAGTATTTGACAGCAAAAGCTCTATTCCTCTTGGCAGAAAATTAATTCAAAAAATGTAGCACAGGTACCTAACTGACTCCAGATGTTAATTTAGTCCCTCTAAAATAAAGCCCCTGAAACATGTTTTAAGTGGTATCCTGGGTTACAGTGTATTCTATTACCATCCTCATGAGCTGTTGAAACCAGGTGTAGCAATGTTCCTGGCCTCCTCCCTCCAGACTATCTCCTGTTAATGGGCCCATCAGTGCCTTGCCGCATGACTCACCATCCCATTGTGAGATGCTCCACCCAGGGGGAAGGAGCCAAGCATTCCCACCCCGATACAGTCTGGGGCTTGGAACAGCACAGGGAGCCTTTTTCCACTGGATTCCCAGGAGACAAGAGCTACACAACCACCACCGGATTTTTCCGAGGAAGACCAGACTTTTTTCTACAAGATCACCGCTTCAATAGAACCACTTCAAAGAGAACTGCGGCTATCACCTTATCAGACTGCTACCACCACCCTGCCCGGCGGGGTGTCAGGTCGTACCCTGACTCTGTCAGGTTAAACCAGTGTTTCTGTATTATTGCTTTGTTATATGTATATATATTAGTAAAAGAATTGTTATTCCTATTCCTCATATCTTTGCCTGAAAGCCTCTCAATTTCAAATTTATAATAATTCGGAAGGAAGGGGGTTGCATTTTCCATTCCAAGGGAGGCTCCTGCCTTCCTTAGAAGACACCTGTCTTTCAAACCAAGAGAAGTGGATATATGCAGAAACGAAAATCTGCACGTTACAGAACCTCTCCTACTGTCCTGGACTAATAATTAATGTAGCCATAGCAAAAGCAGGAGCCATTTGTTTCGGTAACTTAAAACAAAATGTTCACTATCTGAAAATCAAATTATTTCTGAGGTTAGTTTTTTAATTTGGCAGTTGCTATAGTGCCCACACTCATGTCACACATCTCTCTTTCCAGATTGACAGCTTTCAGTTATTCATTGAAGACCTGTGTGCTGGTGAAGCCTGGCAGCCAAGCAGTGGAGGGAACAGCTGGGGCACCAGGACATGCAGCCTGCAGATCGCTCTCTGCTGCTGGGGTTGGTTCCGCTCTCAGGCAGTCATTTTCCATGACCTTGGGAACTTGCTCTTCAAGGGGCATGTAAGGTCTGCCATGGAGAAATGGGATGAGCCTGGTACAGAAGCAGTGCAATGATTCTTGCTATCATTATGTTAGTTTCTGTAAGGAATTCCTCTCCTTGACTTTTAAGGCGAGAAATAGGGGATGAGTGTGCCTGTATGGGAGGTTCCTATACTCTCCCAAGAGATCTGAGCAAAAAAGGATCCCATCTTAAGTGCCTATAAATTAATATGCGCTTCCTGGGAAAGAAATAGGGAGGGGGATAAAAAATCCTGTGAAAACATAGAACAGGAAAATTAGGATTATGAAGATGTGGTAGGCAGCTCACAACTGGACCACTGCAACAGATAAGCAAAAGCTCTTTGGGAAAGACAGGCTGTGAAGATGAGACCTGGGCGATTGCTACAGATTGCACAAGTAACAAGGGGAGAAGGTGGGAAAATCTTTAAAAACTTGAAGGATCCCCTCATTTGAAAGCTCTGGTTATCACGGGGGACTTTCATCACTCCAATATCTGCTAGGAGTGCAACAAAGCAGGGCATATGTACGATTATTTTGTGTAGCTGTGAGACAGACTGACAGAGAAGGATGTTCTACAGATCCTGTTACCCATAAGCAATGAAAAACTTGTTCTCCAACCAGTGACAGTCATTGGGAGCTCTGACTGCAGTGACCATAAGCTGAATTTAAGCACCTGAGGGAAATAAAGAAGACAAGCAGTAAGGACACTGGGTTTCAGGGGGACAGCCTTGGCTACTTCAGGACCTTGGTAGGCAGGATCCCTTAAGAGGCTGTCTGAAAGGGCAAAGGGAGAAAGAGACAGATTGTCAAGGACAATCTCCTCAAGGCATAACAGTCTGATTAAATGGATAAGCAGACAGGTCGTTTTTGCAAGAGGTCAGCTTGGCGCAACAGATTACTCCTGAGCTCGAAAGCAGAAAGGAAGCTTATGGAAATGGAATAGACAATCAAGGACGAATATAAAAACATTATCTGGGCATGGATGGGAGGAACAAAGAACGCAGAAAATGCCGAGGTGCTAGTGTCTCATTTACCCTAATCCTTACTGGCACAGTATGTTCTTCCTGGAGAAAGAAAAACTATCCACTTCAGGGAGCAAGGAAATTGGTGACCACTGTGATCGGCTGGATACACACAAGTCCATGCGAACAAGTGTAGAGGCATCTCAGAGGAGACGCAGCAAAGCTGTGGTCTGTTAGGCTTAGAAAAGTGTGATGACTTGGTAGGTTTCCAGTAACTGGGAAAACAAAGCAAACACCATTCCCATCTTTGAAAAATGCAAGGAAAATCTGGGAAAATAAAGGCTGGTCAGCCTCACCTCTACCCCTAGAAGGACTATGGATGATGTTTGTGTGTCCTGAGACACATAAATAAAGGCAAAAAAGGTGAACCAGAGGGCGAATCATGACTGAACACCCTGATTGACTTCTGTCATGGGTGAGTCACTGCAAGAGAGGACAGGAATAGTACCTTTGTGGTACCTCAAAAATGGCAGGGTTTTAAGCACAAACACTCCTGCTAATAGTCAATGTGAGGCATTGATGGCCTGTTTGGGTATTTTATAAAGTGTGTGGAAGACATGGCTAGACTGCTGGACTCAGAGCCATGGCCGATGGCAGTCAAGTGCCTGTCTTCATGTATCAGTATCTTCAGGAGCAATCCTGTTGAATATATTCATCATCTCCCCTGCATTCTCCAGGTTTATAGATGTCACAGAACTGGGATGCATGAGAAAATAGTTGGTTTTGATATATTTGAAGAGAAAGGCTGTCATTCATAGGGAGCTTGACAGGAGCACCATGAACTTCAGCAAAGATGAACACAAAGTCCTGCACTGTTAACAAACAGCCTCAGATGCCTAGGGACAGAGCTGCAAGTCCTGATGGGAAACAAATTGAACATGTTCCAGTCTACCCCTTTGGCATCAATGGCTACTTGCACATTTGTGTAGCAAAAGCATAACTGAGAGCTTGAGGGATGTGTTTATTTCCCTCTGCTCAGCAGTGGAGAGATCCCACCTGAAATTCCCTGTCCAGGTTTGGGCTACCCCAGACAGACAAGACTACAAGGTCAACAGGCTGGAAGGAGTCCAGTAGATGACCAGGAGGATGGGTAGAGGTTGGAGAGCACAAAACACAAGGAGAGGCTGAGGGAACAGAGATTGTTCAGTCCAGAGCAGAAAAGTCTTCCTCTTGCTCTATTCTGCTGTCCAAATGGGACAGAATAGAAGATGGACTTAATTTCAGATATATATGGGGAATAAAGAAGAGGCAACGGCTGCACATTGTAAGCATGGGATATTCCAGTAGGTTTACGTTGTGATGTGAGAGCCCCAGGCGAAATTGCCCAGAGAGGTTTATGAACCTCCATCCTTGCAAATTTCAAAATGTGACTCAGTGAGGCCCTGTGTACCCTTAACCAGCCTTGAAGTTTTCCTTGCATTGAGTGGGGAGTTGGAGTGGATGAGCTCCAGAGGTCCCTTCCAACAAACATTTCTTATGATTCTGTGCTTTTTCTGAATCAGTCTCGTCCTGTTTTCTAGCTGATTGTCATAGCATTTTGAAAGTGTAGGGTATTTTGACTGTGGAGGGTCAGAAAGTTGTTCTTACCTTTTTTACTAAATAGATATTGGATTATTATTGTGTGAAGTAGGAACATTTTTGTATATGAGGAACTTACTGCGGAACATAAAATTGCTTCATCTCCACATCTTTAAAATATATGCAACATGTTACGCATCTCCAGTAAACCATGTGATCATTATGACAAAAAGTCATCCCTAATGAACCTGACCCATGTTGTAAATATTTGGAGTTCCTAAGCCTTTTTTTCTTTTCCTGAAGTCAGATTTTTTTTTACTTCATGAAAAACTTTGAAATTATTTTCCTGTGTAGATAGAAAAATCACTGCTACTGCCTCTCTTTGATATTCTAAAATCTTCCTCTTCGTATAAGAATGGCATAGTAAATTGGTACTGTCCTGAAGCTGGATACATTCTTGTTTATCAAGAGGTTTTCTGTGAACTGGCTACTCCGAATCCAAAAAGCTGTAACACATGAAATTCAGGTTCCAACTTTGACTTTGAGAAATGTTTGTCTTCGCTTTAAATTTGTGCAATCTCTACTTCTGTTGAATTTGTACCACAGAAGACATTTCTGTGGTTGTTGGGGTTTCTTGGTAAACCTTTCAAATATTTTCAGATGTCCGGGAAACATTTTTGATTTTTAAGTTCAGGCAGCCTATTTTGTACTTGAGAAATCATTCTTTGCTACAACTAAAAGGTAGAGGAGTTGCAGCTTCCTTCACATTACTGAAAGCATGTATGATTTTAAATGAATCACTGGTCACTTTTCCTAGAGTCACAGAAAGTGGCCTTGTGAAACAGTCACATGTTCTTTCCTGCCTGTGTTTCATTTTATTAATGTTTGGCAAAGGATATTGTATTTGTGTAGTTTAAAGTTTGTGGGTTTAAAGTGTGCTTTTATAACTGTAGCGTTATTGCCTTTTACCCTCTATGGTGAACATTTATGAAAAAACCCACCTCAGCAGGTACTTCTGAGAGCTGATGGGTAAATAGATGTAGTTCCAGGAGAGCACTGGGAATAGGGCTTATGGTTAACCACCATCCTATTGGATGCAATGATGCTGCTACCTTTGTATACTGCCTTGTATATCCCCTATATGCATGGCAATTTGTCACAAATTCCAGAAGATATTTATGGACTATAAAGCCATTAATGAAATATTCAGACTTCAAGTGTGATTCCACAGTCAGTTTGGAGACATACATGCAATTGATGGGGTGAAGAGAATAACTGATGGGGCTCTGCCTCTTATTTTCAGATGCTGAGATAGGATATCTGCCAGGAGTTCCTTGGCTGTGTGACAAGCTGACAATAATTTTCAATATCCTGCTACCAGCTCTTTTCCATCTGATGGCAACAGATGCCCTGGGTAACTTTCTACTAACTGAAGATTCATCTTGGGAAAAGCTCTTGCTAAAAAAAGCCCGAGCATGTAAAGCTTGTCAGGAAAGAAAGTGGGGGAAGCAGAGAAAAGTTGAGTACCAGAGGCCAAAGTTGAGTAGCAGCTGTTGGAAGGAGGAAGCTCAGTAATGGATCCCTGCACCAGGAGTCAATGTTGAGATTGCTCAGATTTCAACAGTGGCAATGGAGATAAAGTGTGCTGGCAGCATCACTGGAAGCATTTGCTGTAGAATGGAGGAATTTCTTCACAGAATGGGTGTCAAGCATTGGAATGGACTGCCCAGGGAGGGGGTGGAGCAGCCTTGGAGGTATTTAAGGAAAGACTGGATGTGACACTTAGTCTAGTTGACAAGGTGGTGTTTGGTCAAAGGTTGGACTCAATGATCTCAGATGTCTTTTTCAACTGAACTGAATTTGTGATTCTGTGATTCTGTGAAAGGCTTTATGTTGCTCACTGCACAAGGAAAACTCAGAGAAAGCTTACAGCCTTACATGGAAACACATGCTTTTTTCACAACAGGTAGACGCAAGTTCTCATCTAGAGCTAGAATATTTTTTCTCTTTGAGGCGCTGAAAATTTACACAATTATTTACTCATTATCTCTATGAGTAAGATGCTTTTTATATTTAGAGAGTGTATTCCTTTCAGTTAAATCTGAATTTTGTTGTCAGAAAAATTACCCTTAATAGTCATTAAATACTAAACTGAGTGGAATTAAAACCTTGCAGACATTCCAGCTGATATTTTATCCATTTTATATTTCAAACAAAGAGGAGTAACCAGCATAGTTTGAAAAATTATTCCTCTTGCTTGATCAATAGCCTATGTATAAAACTTTCCAACAGAAAATTCTTGGAGTATAATTCTTCAACACTGTTAATCTCCCAAATTAAACTCCTCCTATGTGCAGATGTCTCTTCCCCTGGAGAACTATTTATCACAATAAAACTTAAATATAGGCTTGGCTTACAACCAGCCCATAAATTGAACTGTCTATTTAGGTACTTTATGTCCCATTGGTTGTGAACCTGTTCACAATCTTGCCTATAATGACTAAAATGTATCACTTGAAATTTTTGCTGAACTTGTGTGTTTAAAATTTTAAGTGCTTGATGCACATGTAACTCGGAGAAGAATTTAACTGCATCTTAACTTGAGAGAATCCATAATAAATTGTTTCTATTTATTTCAAACAAAATAAAAATGTCTTCTGTTGCCTAACATCTGATAAAAACACCCGTGGATCACTATTATGAAAGACTGGATTTTCCACCACTCATTTCAGCCAGTCTTATATATTTTGAGTTCTATATCATGTCTCCATTAGACATTTTCTCTGAAAATAACACGAGGGTAATAGGCTTTTAAAAACCTTGGGCTGAAATGAAATGTTCTGGCTGATATATTTGTACTGTCATTTTAGCTTGGGTTTGAGCTCACCCTTGAAACTGAACTCTCTAAATAATCCTCCTTCAGATTTTAACCGTGCAGCCACTCAACTGGAATGCCATTTGGGGAGAGGCAAATGCATGATGGGTGCTGGCTGCAACCTCACTTCTGTCCATACAGGCACAGGGAGCAAGCAGCTCAGGGCATGGTGAACAGGAACCCACACTCACACATCTAAAAAAGATGAATATTAAAATAAAACCTTTGAGACCTGTTGTTGTCAGTGTGCCTGTGATCCCATGCCCCTCACTGTAATGACCTTTCCCCCAGTACTTGCTAGACTGCCAGTTATGTAAAATATCAAAACGACAAATGTCACAAGTGTCCAGGAACACTGCATTGATATGAAAATTTATTGTGATGTTATTACTTTAATGATGAAAATATTATAGAACTTAAATTTGTGAGGAAGGTGTCATTTTCCATTATGAATACTAACCCATATATTGTAATTTTTGTAACGAACCATGTCGACCATGGCTTTTCAGCTTTCCAAAGAAGGTTTGGAGAATAAAGCCCAGACTGTAAAGTAAGCTAGATGCCCCAAGATGCATAGCCCCAAGCTCCTTTGTTTTTTGAGTGAATCCCACAGTGTTCCTATCCAGCCATCTAAATATCTATATGTCAGAAATCCATTATGAGTCTGCCTATGAGTCTCTGAAATTCAATGACATCTGGAAATTTGATTGCAGTGCGATCTAGTGGATGAAACTCAGAGCCAGGAGTTTCTGACTCCTCAATGCTTATCTGATTTTGCTGCAAACATATTGCCTATCATTAGGCAAGCTATTTAAATGCCATGCCCTGGTTTGTCATGCTGCACTAATGGGAACAATAAATACCATGGAACCCTGCTAATTAGATCACCACGCACTCCTGCTGCTGGTCAGGCTGGTGAAAAATTGCTGTACCATAGCTAGAAGCAAATACATATTCTTCAACTATACTACAGATATTTCCAGTCAACATTAGCTTTTCCATGTGAGATGAAAGAAAATAAACCATTGTTTTCAAGTTCCTATAATAAATATATTTCTTAGGATAATCAGAGCAGATAACACAGAAGTTAATGTTGAGAGAAGTCAATTATTTGCTTTAGTAAATAACCAGAACAGTAAGGTTTCTCTGTGCCTGTACTGCTTGGTGTTTTGAAATTTAGAATGTGAATACATTCTGCAAAAGCAAATTGCATATAATTTTTTATCCAGCATCTATTTTTATGCAAATACCACAATTAGTTGTAGGTCCAGTGAACATGAACACTTCTCATTACTTCCATGTTGTCATGTGATTTAAGATGAAATCTTCTGCTTAGTACTAAAGCATTTTTCAAATTATAGCACAGACTGTTTAGCTGTTTTGGCAGCTTTAATACGGTTTACAAAGGAAACAGAAATTATAAAGGTGTCATATGCTGGATATTTGCAACCTAGTTGTAAGTGTCAGGAAAGGCTCTGGTTAGGAGATATATCCCTCACTGTCATCCTCAGCATTACATTTTCAGCCTTTTGTCTCTAGCAAGGTCAATGTCCTTCAGATCTAAGGCTACTGCTGCGGCTGTTCACAGTCATGAGCTCACCTTTACCCTTCATTATTTCATCCATCACATCAGGTGTTTTGTCTTTTTGTGCTTAGTTTATTAGATTTGTAGGGCAGAGACAGGGATCATCTCTTGCATTTCATATTCTCTAAGTCCAGTGAAGGCTGATATATTTTATATTCATCAGTCACATTCACCACTCTAACACGTGAATGTTGCTTCTTACCATTCATATGTCATAAATTTCCATATTGGTTAAGCAATGACATCAATCAGAGTATACTAATCTAGATTACATCACAGTTAAGGAGAGGGTTGTTACATTGTAATGTTACAATTTCCTGTTTGAATACAAAACGTCTCGTGATTTTTGTGTGCAAGAAGGGACAAAACCACTTTTGTTTCGCAGCCAGGAAAGCCGGTTGTGTAAGCACGGAGTGACAGCAAGGGACAAAGGCAGACTGCTCTGTCGCATTGCTCCTGCTGGGAGGTTGCAGAGCGATACGGGGTGGTATGTGTGGGATGCAGAGCCCAGGGACAGCTGTCAGGAGCTGCACCATCCCTCAGCTTTCTCAAGAGTGTTTTCAGGGGATGTCCAGATGATGTAGTTTATCCCCACAGATTTTTTCAGTGGGAGGTAGGGGGATGCTAGGCCTTAAGTCTCGTATGTCACTTACAATTAATAGACTTAAAAAAAGAAGACAAAAACTACTTTTCTCTCCAAAGCAATGATCACGATCATTTCTAGAGTGTCAGAGTGCTATTATCATGTAAAATCTCTTTTCCAGCCATCCCAAAGTGTGGATATTCTCACCGCATTTCCCTGTGGTTAATGGCTGCACAAGGAAAACACTTTAGAAGTTGGCAACTGCCACTACATCAAGAGAAGGACAGGGACTTCCAGCCATCTCAGAAGGCCAACTGTCCATTTAAGCCTGTTTGTGTCTCCTTAAGCAGCACTGCAAGATCCTCAGCTGCAGCACGAGGATCTAGGAGATAGGATCATGGAGATGGGATCGCTGTCTCCATTCCATCATTCTGGCACATCCCATCACATCACCATCATGGAGAGATGGGTGTTCTGCTCAGTATATCTTTTACAAAGAGCTCAGCTAGAAAGTAGATTGCAGGTTGAGGCTGGTTTAAAGCTGATGTCAAGATGTCTTAGTTAAATATGTTCCATGGCTTCTGCTGGAGGCTCCATCCTCACCACAGCCTGATGTCCACCATCTCCTCTTAAGCCACTGCCATCCCACTGCACAACACAGACATGCCACAAAGGTAAGGTACTCTGAAATCAGCATTCCTGTGAAATTCTGGGTCCAAATTTGTGAGTTAAACCATCTACAGTCCTGTTGAATTTATGGCATTTGAGCCTCTGCATGCAAACCATCTAATTTCAAATAAATCTAATTAATTATTCAAGAGAGTGCACTATTATTATGTTAATACTTTAACTTACATGTTTTTATGGTTTTGTGCTGTTATCGTTTCTCATATGCATCACTTTAGATAATTTTTTTGGATGAATTGTGTGTTGTATGGCTAATAGTCACTGTAAGAATGAGGAAACGCAACTAATGAAAAGTAGATGAAATGACAATGCAGGGTTGTGTGGGCTGTATTTTGAGGCAGTTTTGATGCACTAATGTATTACATATGTAAAATATAAACATTCCTTACTTTGCACTAAGTTTTTAAATCAGAGGTTTGAATACAGAGGACTAAAATGATCTGTCATTAAAAGACATATACATACATAAAAAATAATTTACACAGGCTTTATAC
Source organism: Rhagologus leucostigma (assembly GCA_013397725.1). Classification (NCBI taxonomy): domain Eukaryota; kingdom Metazoa; phylum Chordata; class Aves; order Passeriformes; genus Rhagologus; species Rhagologus leucostigma. Next base: position 251,104 of record VZTD01001193.1, on the reverse strand, counting down.
TATACCAACTTTCAGGTGGTGAAATTTTCAAAAACTCTTACTTCTGGCCAAGTTAGCTTGTGATTGCAATACAATCTGAGTTAAATTCACAATAATACTACACAGCAATTGCATTCAGTATGTCCTAAATGTGCTCTACAAGATACCAGCATATATTTTGTTCTCTTACAGATAATAAGGAGATTAATATGTTCTACAGGCTGTAGCATGCATCACTAACAAAACAATATACTGGCATTTGGCCAGTCACTGTTTTCACTGATACAATAAAACAAACAGGTATGAATCAAAAAAGTGCTCCCAGGGAAGTATATCCACTGTCTACTTGGTGAAGTCAGAGGAATGGTTTCAGGCACAGATTTGACCCAAACTGCCAGCAGTTCCCAGCGATCCCAAGCACAGGTTGGGAAATAAAACCAGTCAATCCCAATAGGGAATTTGGCTATGGCCATCCTTTTTCAGATAATTCTACTTGCATAGCCCTTTCCTTGACAGTTGTCCTCCGCTCAAGCAATGGCATGATTGCATACTAACATGGATGGAGCCATATGGTTCATGGTGAAACACAGGGGAAAATGATCTCATAAACAGAAATTTCAGGGAAAAATCCTATTCTGTCAACTCTGATTTTATTGTAAGCACCTATGATATTTTATTTAAAACCTTAATTTCTGGAAATAAGTGATTTCATTACTACCTTCCTTTTAAGAATCATCTTCTTGATGTGCTTGAAGAGCACAGTTCTTTTACAGTTTTATTTTCTCTCTATTTTAATTTTTAATCTTAATTTTTATTATACTAGAAAGGAGGGGTTGCAGAGAGCAGCTTCATACTGCAACCTGAAGTAACTCTAGCGTCACTTTTTTAGGGAGTCAGTACCACGCTGGGGACGTATAATATCACTTCACATTGCAAACACTGCACTTTAACCCATGGAAGAGGTTTCCTGTCATGGGGATAAATATTTTCTTTAGCTTCACATTTTACCAAGTCTCTCCAGCCTAAAACCACTGTAACTCCTCAGAAAAGCTCTTATTAGATGACAGACACAGAGAAAGGGGCTGAAAAGAAAACCAAAGACGTGTCTAGCCTTTGAAAGACCTCCCATCAACTTTAAAAGCCAGATCCCAATTTGTCATTCCTTCTGGGTTCTTAAAAGGAAACCTTACTTGAATTCAGTTTTTGACCTTAAGGGAACAGTGATTTTGCAGCAAAAACTGCTAATGAGTTTTTATGTTCTGACTGATAAACAACAGCATAAACTAATGGACAGTGTATGAGATTTTGAGCTTTTACAACCACTGCCAGGAAATTATTTTCAGAATCCTCTCCTGAAGTATTGTATAATAAAAGCTCAAAGGTGAAAAGTGAGCTATCAGTAAGAGCAAGATGTTTCTTATGGAGATGTATGAATAAGCTTTAAATTTATGTATTTCAAATGTTGATGCTTTACAATATGAGAAGTGTGTAAAAAATAAGATTACTGTTTGAATCATATCTTTTACTGTTTTTTCCTGAAATTATAATAGCAATAAAGACGGATGTTCCAAAGAATCAATTTTAGCCCTGCGCTTTATGCTGACCCTTCCTGACATCTGAGCTTCTACAACATTGGAAACTGACGTTATTACTTGTTCAGCGCTATCAAACTGGAAATTTCACCTTATTAAAATGCAGTTGCTATAGAAACACCATAGTTCTGTGATTTTTGCTCGCGGGTGATATAGAAAAAATCTTAGTATCAATATACAAGTCAATGCACGTCATTTTAAAATACCTTCTTGGTTCTCTGATGCTTTTATATACCAGTAGGAAATGTAAGATGTAGCACTTTATCCTAATGTGCTGGAAGAGTGAAAGACATTTTTCAACAACAATCTTGGGTATATGCCATAGAGACCTGGACAGACACTCCTTCTAAAATTGCTTTCTTTTCTTTATTAAAGCTAACACTTCTAAAGGCCTAGTTCCTGTCTCTTTTTTATTCATACTTACTTATTTCATTTGAATATTTTTATTTTAATCCCTTTGTCCTTGGGGCTTAAAGGCCTCTCTTCTTTCTTGAGAACTCTGAAAAACCTTCCAAATATGTATCATGCTATCATCATTTATGACAAGGAAATACAGAACCTGATAAGATTTGTGCCTAGGATGTACAAGAAGCACTGAGTAGAGCAGGAAGAAAACTGCATGCAACACTGCAGACTGACATTTATACACTTCACCATGTTAGCATTACCTTTTAAACTGGCCTTTTTTGACAGTTTAATTTTCTTATTCTACCTTCTGTCATTTAAGTCAGGAATATATATTCAGCTTACCATATTCTGGACAGCTAAGGATTTATTCACAGCTCTGGCACAGATTTTCTGGATGTGTAGTATGGCCATGAGATATGAATTGGGTCAGAGCAAAGTTTTGGTGTGAATAAATGTCTTATTCACAGTCTGGTCAAACGTTGATGTCTAAGAGCAAAGACCTTTTCTGATGTTGTCTTGTAGCCTCCATCAATGAAGTTCAGGGTCCTCCAGGATGGATTTTCCCTTCCATAGTTTTGTCTCTTGCATGGTTTTGTCAGGTAAGTTTTATGCCAACCAAAAACCCCTGCTGTGTGCCCAAATTTTGCCTGGGGATTGTGTGAAGAACCTCACTGGTTTTGAATTTGCCATTTGATTATCTCACTTGATACTCTCCAGTTCCTGAATTACAAGAGTCAGTAAGAAATCATGAATTAGGTATGTAATCCACCTTCTCCACATATTCATGATTCATAAATCATTATTGCATCATTCCCAGGATATTGAATACAGGCAAGTCACTGCAAGTCCATTCTCCTGTGTCTCACCTTGAAATAGAAATAACGAGTGCTCTCATTTTCAGAGAATACTCATCAATGCATACTAAAGAAACCACTGTATTAAAGTTAGAATAATAACTAAGATTATGGCAATGGATTGGTACTAAATATGACTGAGTGAAAAGAGAAGCATCTCAGACCCTACTGCACCTGTACTGGGAGTGACAGACCAGGGTGGGCTCTTCTGTATGTGCCACATTTTTCAGCTGCTTTGGCAAGGTATTGTCAAGAGGGAAAGGGAAGGGGGCTGGTCACAGTGATTCAATTGCTGCGCTGTGGAGCAGTATGGATTCCTGTATTTGTGTTGCTGAGGTACTAAACATCCTCAAAAGTGAACCTCTGTCAAAAAACAAAGCCTGTATTTGGCACTGGTGCCGCTGCACCTCAAATCCTGTGTTTGGTTTTGGGCCACTCACTACAGGAAGGACATTGAGGTGCTGAAGCATGCCCAGAGAAAGGCAATGAAACTGGTGAAGGGTCTGGATGCAAGTCTCATGAGGAGCTGCTGAGGGAGCTGGGGTTGTTCAGCCCGGAGAAAAAGAGGCTCTGCAATGGCTGNACAGTGATTCAATTGCTGCGCTGTGGAGCAGTATGGATTCCTGTATTTGTGTTGCTGAGGTACTAAACATCCTCAAAAGTGAACCTCTGTCAAAAAACAAAGCCTGTATTTGGCACTGGTGCCGCTGCACCTCAAATCCTGTGTTTGGTTTTGGGCCACTCACTACAGGAAGGACATTGAGGTGCTGAAGCATGCCCAGAGAAAGGCAATGAAACTGGTGAAGGGTCTGGATGCAAGTCTCATGAGGAGCTGCTGAGGGAGCTGGGGTTGTTCAGCCTGGAGAAAAAGAGGCTCTGCAATGGCTGTATCACTCTCTAAAACTGCCTGAAAGGAGGCTGTAGCCAGATGAGGGTTACTTCTCCCAAATAACAAGTGACAGGATGAGAGGGAAGTTGTAAAGGGGAGGTTTCAATTAGATATTAGAAAAAATTTCTCCACCTGAAAGGATGGTCAGTCATGAGAACAGGCTGCCCAGAAAAGGAGTGAAATCTCCTGGAAGTGTTTGAAAAATGTGTGGATGTGACACTTAGGGACATGGATTAGTGGTGAACATGGCCGTACTAGGTTAACAGACTCCATCTTAAAAGACTTTCCAACATAAATGATTCTATGATTCTACGACAGTATGTTTATCCTGCAAACACATCCTGAAGCATTCCTAGTCAAAACAGACAGCCCTTTGATAGTAAGGTTTAGGTTTATAAAAATGCACTGAGTACCATGTCAATTTTATGTGTTGAGTAAGTGAAGTTTGGAGGTTATCACTTTTTCCAGACATCGCTGCCTCCTCCTCCTCTTATTAATTGAGGTTTTGCCCCTCTCTTCATTTGAAGTCAGATGGTGACTGACTGTATTTCAGCCACCCATAAGCACAACTCTGCCTGCATGATAGTGAGGGCTGGGTGGCTGACAGATGCCTAGAACTGCAAGAGTCCAGTAGGGGAGACATTTCAACACAGCAACTTGAACATGCAAATATTTAAATCTGAAGAGAGGATGTACTGAGAAATGTCTGGGTAAGCTAATGCTAGGACAAAAAGGATTTAGTTGAGCAGATTTCTGATCCATGCAAAGAACCTTAAAGTGAACAATCAAATGAAAACCCTTGTAGTAAAATTAAATTCACTGTCTTTGTAAGAGTTCGTTTCTTGCTTAAGCTCTCCTTCAGCTCTGCATAATTATGTAAGAACATGTCAGTAAATTCATAGTTTTCAAATGCCTTGAAAACACTGCTTTTAATGTGATACTACTATTGGTAATTCTATCCTGATGTGACACTACTAGAAATAATTTTTCCTCCGTGGTAAAGAGAAATTATCTGGAGACTTGTTCTCATTTAACTCCTGCATAGAACTCAAGGGACTTCCATAAACTATATTAGTTCTTGGAATGGCTACATTTTCTTCCTTATTTAATCTTGAGGGGGGAAAAAAGGAGGTTACAGTACATTATCTGAGGCTCGCTAGCACTCAGGAAGTGAAGTCACTGGGTGAACAGAACTATTATGTGCCCCATGTCATTAATTTGAAGGAATGTATTTTTCATTCTGAGAAGTCTGAGCCTGTTAGCTATTCAGTATAGTTGTAGGTTAAATGTTAGCATGTTTGGTATAAGTGGCAGGTGTCCAGACGCTTGGTAAGAACTTAGAAAACTAAAAACTTAGAAAAATCAAGCTGTTGCTTCTGCAGAGGAGCTTTGGCAAAGCAATGCAGGAAATGGAAGGTGGTTACTTTTCCCACATTTCACAAGGGCACTGAATCTTTCCAGCCCATTTCTGTATTGCTGTATACCCCTGAAGTAGGTATTTGTTCATGCTAAGTTTTTAGGAGAGGAGAAGAAAGACAGAATTCTGTTTGATGGTTTCATAGTATTAAAGGTCTGAAGGGTCCAGCCCTCTGTTAAAGCCAATCCCATGTCACAGTGGTGGGTGGCAGTTCGTGTTAAACTGCATGTTTGAAACTTTTCTGTAACATCCACACATTTATTCATGGGTTGTTTATACCTGCTTGCTTTTGTGCCAGCATCTTGCACAGCTGGCTGTGTTCTATTTTGAGTATTATTTTTTGGCGTGCACAGATTAGGTACTCAATGCCACCTGGGTAATCTAAGAGCACAAGGACCATTGATTTGCACTCCCATGTCAATAATTTGTAAATTCCTATTCAGATTTCTTCACGTTCTTACAGTGTAAACAAGGATCAAATACAGAAAAAAACCCCTAAAATTCTCCTTGAACAAGTTGAGCTATGAGCTACCCTCCGGGTAGCGAAGGGAAAGGAAAAAAGAGAGTCCATTATTTGAACAGCAAGCAAGTACATAATGTGATAGAAATGATGATAGTTTTAGGGAGATATTAAAACAGTATCTTTGTGCTGCTACATGATAGTGCTCTAATTGCTAAATTAAATGACACTAATTAAAAATGCTTAGTCATTATCATAACTCCAGAAAAATTGTTAGAGACTTCAGAAATAGAAATGCTTCAGGGATAAAAACACCAGCAAAAAAATGAAAAAAAAAAGCTTGATATACAATGCAAGCTGAATTGATTAAATACTCAAAATAAAAAGTAAGTTTCAACATTTTATTACACAAAAGATTTTGCTTTTAGGTAATGGTAACTATTAACTATGGTGCAGTAATGAACCTAATTCAGAAGCACTCCTACTCTTGAAACATTATTTCAGTTTGCTGGTATTCCAAACTCTACCACAGTTGCATTAATGTAATTTTTACAAGGTATGTTATGCCAGGTATGAGCAGTATAATATTTAGAAATGTTTTTTCATCTGCTTAATTTATTATGCACCAAGGACTTTGTGCCATGAGGAATTCCATTCTGGTTGAGTAGGCTGCTGTAATAGCAATTTGACATCCTTTTGCTGTCACTCATAACAGCAACTCAGATAGTGTTCCTATCTTAGAGCTGCTGTCTTTGATAAAAAGAATGAAAAAGATTACTTCTTTCTCTGAAGCACCTCCAGGTATTTGGCCAGGCATACATCAAGTCAACTGCATATGGCTGATATACTGAACCTTAAATTTACTGAAGTTTTTTAAAAGTTGATTTCTGGTAAATTCTTAAACTTCCAATATTTGTGACCCTTTCAGTGCTGTAAAAAAATACCCCTTAAATACAGTATTTAACAAGCATCTCTGAATTTCTAGAAGCATTAAAGAATCCTAGTTTTCAGAGCATGAATATCAGTGGTAACTTCTGAGCACTGAAGAAAAGAATTCTAATGGAAACATCCGGTAACAATACAAAATAAACTACCTGTAATAAGCCGTTTTGTTAATATTCCTGACTTGTTATTGCAATTAAACTTCTGTTGTCCTTCTTGTACAAACTGGTAATTTCAGCTTCCTTGCACTACTGTAGTAGGTATAATTTCTAACCTGCTTATTTAAGCTCTGAATGGGGTAACTGCAGCAACATTACAAAGACATAGAATTTTCCATGATCTGACAGTCATTATTTTGGGTAATCAAAGAATAACACAGCAAGACAGTCACTTGTGAAATAACAGCTACTTTCACGCTCCCTACCTAATTTGCCACAAAACTGGAAATAGAAATTGCAGCATTACAGAGACTTGGCCATTTTGGACATCGTAAAGGAAAAAGCACAGTTTATTCTGAAAACAATGGTGATGACCACATTTACAATGTTAAAAGAGAAATTCATCAGCTGTCCTACCCACGTATGCTTTGATAAAACTTCACAGGTATCAATTTTCACATAGTAACCATAGTCCCCTTACTCCAGTCTCAAAATCACTTCTTATAGTTGTTCTGTGACTTTATCTTTACAAAAGTAATGCCTTTGAAATGGGCTTTTGAGTCTGTAGTAATAATGACACCAGACTAACAGCTGATAGAACATGATGGAGACAGCATAATACTTAAGTTGAAATAATGCTTAAAAAATCACATTCTCAAATTTAAAAGTTTGGATAGCTTAGAATGACTTTTAAATTTCACAGCAAACTTCTGCCGATTGTTACTTCTGCCTGTATGCTATGTGCGCTTGTTACATGGGAACACCAAAAAAATTCTGCATTCAATGTAGAAAAAACTAAGACAATATATCTGGAGCTCAGAGCAAGGTTTGTCTTCCTCTAAGAGCCTGGTTGATCAGCTAAATTCTTTCTTGTGCTCCACTGAGTTGATGAGGGTCTTAGGATGCACCTGTGACAGCATACAGCTCTCCAGGACATCCATACGGCAGATGTGGAAAAAGATTTAGGCATACTTGTATCCCACAGGGTAGATGACGGTAGGCCAAAGGGGATATCTGACATTTTTTCAGAGGTCTTATCAAAGGCATCTAAAGCCCTTTGATGTGAACAACCTCCAGGGTGTCTGAGACATCCATATGGGATTGGCAGATATGGTACTTAGAAGGGACCTGCGTGCTTCTGCACCGGTGTCTGGAGACAGGGTACCCTACAGCATCTAAAATGTCACTGACCATTCAGGTTGGTCACAGACCGTACTGTAATACTTTTTCGTAGCAATCTAAAGGAAGATATGTAATTTAAAATAAAAAATTAACATGGATAGTTTAGGCATACTTTTCTCACAGAGGATCTATGAGCAGATTTGGCTTTATTTGAATCTATGCATTATTTAAAATTATTAGCACTCTCTATTGTTACAGTTTTTATATTCTATAGATAGACTGCATTTAGTTCTCTAAACATTATTAATATTTGATGTTCCAGTTCTGCTGTTTGTTGGGGGAAAATGGCACAGAGCAGGAATGTATCTTAGGTTAAAGTAGAGTCCTGCATTCAGACGTCCTTGGCACTTCTCACTGGTTTTCATGAAAATATTGTCATATTTAGGTGAATTGGAGTTTATAAATTCTGTAATTGGGATAGTGAAAAATTGCTCTAATCGGTTTTTTATTGGGTTTAAGGGTAAAGTATTTGCTTTACACTTGCAACTCCCACAGTCAATTGCAGCTTAGCCACTGCTGGGGGCAGGTGAAGGCTTATCTCAGCAATGATGTCAGCCACCTCTCCAGATCACTGTCTCTCTCCATCTGGAAGGCTGCCTTGAGATGACCACCCTGTGGCACCCTCTGCAATCTGGTGGTGCCTTATGCCATGGTAAGAGCTGCAGGAAATCAGCTACATTTCAAGAAAACATTTGAGTCACACGTAGAAAGGCAGCAGAAAATGAACAGCAATGTTTAATGTTCCAAGATGCAGAAGGATTGATAGTCCTTAAGTCAATTTCAGTAGGAGGAAATTAACCCACTTGCTAAGCACAGCAAACAGACTGAAACAGATCTGCCCCCAAGCCTCTTTGCTTTATTTAATGGCTTGATATAAAAAAGAAAACTCAAAAAATTAGCAAAAACCTCCAATATGAACATTGTCATCTTTCATTTGTGAGGTTATCTGGGCATTTTAGCGAATTTTTGAAGTTTTTGCTGTTTGCCGACATCTCTATGGGTCATAAGAAGCAAGTTAAGAATATGTCTGATTAAATTACATCTTCTGTCCAAATAATCACTGAGACCTGTGAGCTTTTTAGTGGTGAAGTACTGGCACCATTATGAAGAAAGACATTTAACTTTCGAGCTGCAGAAAGAAGGATACTTTCTTCTAGAATTGATTTCTTAATGATATTTATATTACCAAGTCTCACTTGGTAGGAAAGAATTTGGTTGGATCTTGGCTAGGAACACTGTAAATTAATCCATGACTACCACTGCAGAGGATTAATTAAGTGCTTATGAAGTTCAATATAAAAAGGGAGAGATGACAAAACTCATCATGGGTTTGATCAGAAGAATAACCCAGCACGACGTATGGCACATTGGATTTTCTTGCCTAATTAGTGTGGCAAGGTGGCAAATGTATTGAATTGCAGTGTTCACTGGCTTAATCAGACTTCAAGATTAATTGCTATGCAATAAATGTGCCAGTGAGCAGAGGTGCAAGATATCAAGGGCTGATTCTCAAGAGGGGATTCAATGCTTGGGTCTTCTTCCCATTTATACTAACAGCTGCTAACTCATAAGGTCATAGGACACATAACTGAGCAGTTTAAAGGACAGAACAGTAACTGTGATGAAAGAAGAGCTATGAGTAATGCAAACTGTCAACAACTGTCTTAAAAGGATAACATAGCTGCCTTTGAAGACTGCTGCTTGAAATGTCAGTAACTAGATGTCTGCTTCCTTCCAGGTGTACTGCCACAGAATGCATCTTCCTCAAACAGCAAAATGCAACTTACTACAAAAACAGGATTTTAATGCTCAGAAAGACAAAAAATCATTAAAAACTTACTGAACAGGGATATATATTTAAAGCTATTCTAGAAAAATGTTACTCATTCAGAACAGCTTAACTGTTTCCAGTGTGAGACTGCCAAATAAGAAAATTTAGCAGGCGGAACGCTGAAATGCATGATAGTTTATAAGAAGAGAAACCAAAATTGTCATCATGGGAATAGCTGTAAAACACAAGAATCTCAAATTTTTACATGAAAGCACAAATAACAATCTATGATAGAGAACAGAGCTGCCCAGGGACAGAACTTTTCAGATGTAGATCAGAACAGGAGTAACTAAAATGTTGTTTTCCACTCAAATAAGTATTCTAAACTAAACAATTTAGGGTTGTTTTGGGTTTTTTGTTTTATCCAGTTTCTAATGATGGGAAATTTTATGGACTGGAATTATTGGTATAAGAAAAAAATTGCTTAGAGAAATCATCATGAAATTTAACAATGATCAATGAAATTACATATTTAGACAAACAACATCAAAGAATCCTAGAAAACAATATGTTGGGCAGACTATTGGGTTTTGGAAGGCTAGGCAGAGTTTTGTCTTGCTTTGCCAGAGCTTGCGGTTAAGCAGCAGATATGGAAAAATGTTTCCTTCATAAAACAAAGGGATGGAAGACAGTTTTCATGCTATCAGGCCTTGTTTACATAGTCTGAACAGGTGAAATTGCAAGCCCTTTCCCTTGAGGAAATAAGCCTTGAGAAAAATAGAGTGTGTGGCAGCTTCTGTTGTTTTAGTTCCCTCTTTACATTACTAGCTACAGACCCATAAAAAAAAAGTCTAATCAGTAGGACAGCAAATGGAGGCTTGCTATTGACTGCACTATGGATGACTTTGATTTCAAAAGCTTGTCATATTACACCTTTTTCATCTATTTTTAAGATACCAGTTAGTACTCCCACACCATAAGGAAATAGCGATACACTTTTTAACGCATTTCATTTTCTCCTGTTGCCCCGTAACAAACACAAACCAGGTCTTTTTTCCATGCCCTTGTGAACCTGAAAACTTTATATATCCTGGGGATTCATTGTCAGACAGTGTTAGCAGGAAAACAGAGGGAAAAAGTGTTATAATAGACCTTCTATTCCTTTCTCTCACCAACCCACTCAATCAGTTTAGAAAAGCTAGAAAGAGTTCATTTCAACCTCAGTACAACGTGCCCATTTTCACTACAGCCTCAGACCAGAGACTACTATAACAATCCTTTTCTCTCTATTTATAACACCACACTTTCAGGCATCATCTGTGGCCTCTGAAATGACAGGTCTAGTGGCATAATGCAATGGAGTGGATTCAAATCTGGCTGGGAGTTTTTGTCTGAAAATACTTTCCAGGCTAAATCAGCACTATTCTGACAGGTCAAGCCTAGTAATAAAATATAGCTTCATCTTCTCAGTAGTGGTGGTAAGCTGGGAGCACAAATGTGAAAAATTGGACTCTTAGAGTCAAAAAAATTTCCCAATTACAATTTTCATCACCTGTTAGATGAATCGTGCTAAAACTAATGTGGCAGCAAAGATTCAAGCTCTTGTTAGATGCAATGAACTTCATCTGTATAGTCCAGTTCAGAAAAGAATGTGAAAGTCTTGTCTTAAAAACAAAAAGTTGTGCTGAATTGCCTTTTTTTTTTTTTTTGAGACAATTCTAAATAGAGTAAAAGATCTACAGCTGGGCCAGAAAATTCTCAGTTGATCACATGTCTTTTATCTATCAAAGGAAAAAAAAATGGTTGGACTTGGGGATTTTGGAATATTTCAGGATGTTTCACTCCAATTAAATAAAATTTATATGTTTAATTTTGAAAATGCCAAAAATGTTAAATTTAATATTTTTTGGTAATAAATTATTTTCTCATTTTAGAATGACTGCTTGGTCTAAAAAGTGTCTCAATTTTCCTCTTAAAAAGACAAAAAATATTTCATATCTCTGAAACTAGAATAAACTAAAATATTGCACACAAAACCAAAATAAATTCAGCATTTTGTTTTGAAAAACAAAACCATTCAGCTTTGATTTAAAGAAAATTTAATTTTCCTGGTGACAGGAGACAGATAGGTACTGAGTACATTTTATTTCCTGACATGCCTGCATTTGAGAACGACTAAAATATATGATTTCTTGGCTTATATTTAAAATTGTTAAGGATTTTTTCCTTTGTTTTTCTATTATTCTACCACGAGAGAGAGTGCATCTTAAGATACAGTCCCTTGCACTGGATTTTGGAACATAGAAACCATCATACTGGGATTCTGTTTTGTTTTATTTCACCAGAGGTTACAGGAGCACTTTCTGTTTGAGTATGTAAATAGTTAATGAAAAGCCAGTAGATGGCACTCAAGAATGTGTAGCATTGATCACACCTAAGAAGTAGAAAGTTGTCGTGCTCCATGCTCTGCAAATGGCTTCCTCAGCCTTCTCTGGACAGGAGACCTTAACACGTGGGATCCAAAGGAAGCTGAAGGAAACACTGCACTTTGGATCCTCCTGTTTGGCCCGTTCTTCTCCATGAACCATGCAAGTCTGCATTTTGTATGTCTAATAAAAATAATTGGAATTAGCTGCTAAATGCAATCAAAATAAATGAGAAGCCTGTAGAGAATATTTTCGGTTCCTTTTTGGCTATATATAGTCCAAGACTGGACTGCAGTTGGCTCATGCAAATTACTGCATTTTCTTCAAACAGAGTATGTTCTGATGCTGTTTGATATCTTTCCCAAGTCAGGATTTATTCTTTTAAAAGAGGCCTTGCAACATTCCCCTTTAACCCGATATAAATTACTTGCACAAACAGAAGAAAAACAATCTGGTGAAAGGAGTTTCTTGCTTTTCCTGGAAATATCCGTATCATCACATTGTCGTCTGGGAAGATCTGGTCTCAGCTGGAAAGGTAGGAATGTAAAGACCACCCTTCCAAGTGACCACTGTCATGGTAACAGGGGAGAAACCATCTAGGGTCAGTGATCTGTGATCTGAATGGCTTCCAGATATGGCTCTGCTGCTCGTGACTGGGCACAAAGACCTGTCTGATATGGGGATATTTATAAAGATGGGCATATCTGAGTCCAGATGAGGGCCACAAATATGAGCAGAGGTGCTGGAGCACGTCTCCTATGAAGACAGGCTGAAAGAGTTGGGGTTGTTCAGCCTGGAGAAGAGAAGGCTCTGGGGAGACCTTATAGCACCTTCCAGTACCTAAAGGTGCCTACAAGAAAGATGGAGAGGGACTTTTTATAAGGGCAGGTAGTGATAGAACAAGGGGGAATGGCCTTAAGCTGAAGGAATGTAGGTTTAAATTAGACATTAGGAAGAAATCCTTTACTGTGTAACTGTCAAGACACTGGAACAGGCTGCTCAGGGAAGTTGTGGATGCTCCACCCCTGGAGCTGTGCCTGGCCGGGTTGGACAGGGCTCTGAGCAAATTGGTCTAACAGAAGGTGTCCCTGTCCCCATCAGGAGGGTTGGAATTAGAAGATCTTTAAGATCCCTTCCAACCCAAACCATTCTATGATTACATGAAGTTCTGAAACATTTTTTTCAAACTTACTTTTCAGCTGTCAGGATTGCTCTGCAGGAAACATTTTTTGTTTGTGGGCTCTTGTAAAACTAGTGAGCAAATTTAGCACAGACTCAGCTGAAAGCTGCATAATTTTGGCCAACCTAGCTGCTTGTCTGAAATATTTCTCTTATCCTTGTGTGAGGCACACTTAAGTTGTGTGCTGCCAGTTAACATTAATAAAATTAAGAGAAGACAGTCAAGAAATGTGGCTAAGTTAAAACTAATATGAAGAAGAAAATCCAGCTGGGAAAAGCAAAAGGAGAATCAGTTCTAAATTTCTCTTTGTGCTGCTAACATGAACTGTTGCCCCAGATATGAGGGGCACTGACTACTGTGCTGTGGTAAGGAGAAGAGTGGAGGAAGCAGGAGGGGGAAGAGAAAAGAAGAGATAAAGAGAGAGAAGAAAGCAAAGCCCTGGAGAGTTCTGTTCCCCACAGGGAAATGGGAGAGTGTAATCACTGCTAGTGGCCAAGGCAGCCTGCTTTTCCATCCCCACCAGCTGCTGCTCCCTGTCACAGCTCAGCCACCCATGGTGCTCCTCTGTTTGCGCTGGCCCTGGAAAAGCAGCAGGCTACACGCTGGCTGACAGAAAGCAAAACTGAGGCATGGTCGAGGGGTGTGGCATCCTTGGCACTCAGGTTTGCAAGCCTGAGAGCCTGCATGACCTCTGCAGCCACATGGTCATGGCTGGGCTTACGGGGAGATTTTGTAAGAGAGGACAAAAAGTGAATTTCTACTGTAGCATACAAAGACATTGAGCAATATTTATGTGATTCCGATGGACCTGAGAGATGAGAAACCTCATCTCACATTAGTGTAACATGAGACCTAAGTGAAAGAAAGCAGTATTGAAATACGGTCTTTTTAGTTTTATGCCTTAGAAGGAATATGCCTTCTTTAGCTCCCAACTTTGCTAAATCCTTTTCCTAACCATCATATGCTAGATGCATCCATCTTCTGCAAGCTAAACAGGCTTCAAGGCTCCTTCCAGTTCTTATGACAGATGTTGCCTTGATCTTCAGCTCTTACTGTTGTGATAGGTTAGTGTATTTTCTACCTGCGTCTTGATCATGCTCCTCTGCATCTTCTTCCTAAGTTGCTTCATTCTTCCTTCCCCGATCTCACTGATGTCAGCCTTTCCCCATTTCCATCATATTCCCTCACTCTCTACCCTGCCCCAACACCTACTCTGTTGGCAACCAACCTCCTAATTGTATTTTAGAGAATAAAAACCTACAGGCAAGACATAAGAAAAGGCAGGTTATGAAGGATTACAACTGAATAGGCCCATAAGGTGCTAAATAACCCTGCTCAGTAGCAGAGTTTTAAAGCCTGATAAATGAAACCTTACGGATGTTTCTAATCCAGCAGTTTTGCCTGGTAGGGAACACGCACTGGGGAGTGATTTGGTAATTCTGATATCAAAGAAAGAAGAATGAATGAAACCCAAGTATTAATGGTTTAGCAAATGGAAGCTTAAGCAGCAGATACACTGCTTTGTGCCACAAAGCAGTGTACCAAGAAGCTTCTTAGCACTAAAACAGAAACAGAAGGGACTTGTTCTATTTACATAAGAAAAAAACATATATCCCAGAACATTTTCAGCTGGAAGGACCCCTAGTGTTCCTCTGTTTGGCCCTCCAAAACCACCACCACCATTAAGAATATTTTCTTCTCTCTGGTCAGAGTTTCCCTTGCTACAGGAGCCTCTTGGCAAATTTATGCCAACACTGAGAGCAAGTTTTGGTAAACATCAGTTTCTTTGCAGCAAGGCTTGCTGAATGAAGCAGAGGTGGTATCTTAAAGGCCTCCCAGCATGTTGATAAAAGCAGTTTTGTGTGCTCATAGGAACTAACAGAAAGAGGCGAGATCCTGTCAGAGATTTTTATAGAACAGTGCAAGTTCGTGCTGCCTTCTGTGCATCTTTTTTCTATCTTTCTTACGGTGTGTTAAAAATACTGAATGAGGAAGATTTTTTCATATTCTTCTGATTTCCTCTCTGGTTTTTTTATGACCCTCCTGTCCCTGGGCACCCCAAACCTATCTGATACCAGTGATGTACTAACATTAGGAGCCTCCATGCCTGCAGGAGCCTACCAGCCTGGCCCCATCCTGCCCCAGCTTTGCTAGCTCCTCACAGAGCTCAGTAGTCTGACATAAAACACAGGTCTTGATTTGAAGACATATTCTTCTTGCCAACTGGACTCATATTTGGGAAGTGTACAGTTATTTGAAAGGTCAAACACTGTAACTACAGCCATATCATGTACATTATTTTAATTAAAATTGAAAAAAAAAGTGAGAACTGGAAAATAAAACATTGCAATAAAAACAGTATTGAGGCACTATTTAATACTAAAAACTGTGGGAAAGTGTCAAATCTAAAATGAACTCCCCACAGAATAAAACCGTGAAAGAAGCACAAAATTCAATTTTGTGCTTAACCTAAACAGATCTAAACACCTTGCATATAATATCCGGATTTTGTTTCTATAATGACACATAATTTTTACAAAGGATTTATCTAATTTGTTAGAGGAAAACAGTTTTTACTGTACCATTCATCACTTGGGTTTGCATTTTTCCAGTGACGCACGAAGTAAATCACACATGGTTTATTATTAAGAGTACACCATTATCCAAACATAAAGGGACTCTGAAGAAATGCAATTGGTTTGAAACCAGTAGAAAATTTGATAGAATGAGTGCACTCAAGAGGGCTGGAAAAGATCATGGAGTTTTTTCCTATGTCTACAAATTTTTTTTCAACTGAAGTTTTTCTCTTTTTGAAAAGAAGATGCAGGTGACAACAGAGAGGCTGTAGATCTTACTGCCTTAGGTCAACCTAACACACAGCACCCAGCACCCTACTCCTAATGGAACACCTTTCGCAAAAGTGCAAATCATTCAGAAACCTAAATTTAATTAGAAATCAAATGCTTCCCCTAAACTTATATTTTTCTTATCCTGAAAATTAACCACATTATAAAAAAAAGTTTTCCAAAAGCAAAAAATGTAAAATTAATTAGGTTAAGGCCAATCAAAAGGTAAACCTAGAAAAAGTGAGCGCAGAGCAAGATGCACATGTATTAACTTACACAGGTTCCATCACCTCCTAGCTCCTGTCATTTGAAAATCCATCAACACACTTCAGCAAACTAGCAGGTTTCTTAGAATGAACTTTTCTCCTCAGCTGAGAGGCAGTGATTCCATTTACTGTATTTTACAATCCTCTCAGAAAAAAAATCCCGAAATTGGAGAGAATAAGAAACCCAAACAATTTGATCTGCTTGATATTGATGTCAGATATAGTTCCATACAAAGACTCACCAGGGAACAGAACACAAAGCTGCTGTACATAAACCTCCCCAAAGAGCAAGAACTACATATTAAAGATTTTTATTAGATTATGTTTTAAAATGTCCCTAGGCATAGTACAAGCTTCTATTTTTTTATGTGTTCAAACAGCACAGTTGTAAGAGAATGAAGCCGTAATATGCCATGTGTCAGTAATTCAAAAAAGAAAGCTTGTAAAAATTAACAGCCAGGAAATAATAAGTAGCTGTATATCAAGGGAAGCGTTATTAAAACACGAAGGATCTGTACTGCCTGCATATGGTGAATACTGCAAAACAACAAGGCAAGAGGCATTATGCCATTTGAGCAGCTTACACTTATATGCGCCCCTTCAGCCTCAAACCATCAGTGGAGGCAATGATTAGTCTTCAAGATCAATGGAAGTACCCCAGTTACCCCCCTCAAACTCTTGTTTACTATTTTTTGCTTTTGGCATATTTTAAAGTGTATTCTTAATTGTTGCAAGGTAGTAATAACGTAGTTGACAACAGCTCGGTGTTTCACAGACTCAAGAGATCCTACAGCCCAAGATTAGCTATGATGCATGTTCACTACGTTTGCTAATCCGTCCTCCAAAAACCAAGATTCAAGATAGTATAATAAAACACAGTAAATTCTCAAAAAGACAATGCGATCTTCTGATTGGTTTTTTCTGCAACTTATTCTATACAAGCAGAATCTAATACCAAGATACTTAGAATTCCAATTTGTTTCCATACTTGTAATCTCAAAGAAACACCAAACATGGAGCCACAATTTAATGCATTATTTTTTCTTACACATCTGCCACCTCAGATGCTGCAAGGCTGTTCAGAACTCGGTGTTCAGGTTTTATCAGGACTATAAGGGTTCATGCAGCAAACACTCTCGTTTGCCTGTTTCTTAAAGGAAGGATTCCATGGCAGCAAGGTCAAATGTGATTCCTGAAGGTTGCCATGGCAACTGTATATAGATTCATTGCATGTCAGAGTTTGTTCTGAGGCCTCTCCAAGGCAGGATATTGTCCTACCATAATTGTGTTTCTCTGCTCTTCGACTTTAGTGTTTTGTGCCATGGATAACTGATTCTGAATGCAAAGAAAACTGATGCACACTGATGTGTCAGTTGTGCAAGGATAAAAGGAAGTAGAGAGAGGAATGAAGACCAGAGAAAGAGCAAAATAAATAAATAAGGCTGAAGTGTACACAGTGCACACATCAGGAGGAAGAGAAAAAAAAGGGGGCAAAAAGATGTTTTGATGTTGACTGTGTTGCACTGAGTCAATAAATTCACTTTAGAGAGTCTTGAGATTAAACGTGCGTCTTCCTAAAATGAACTGAAATAAATGCTGTTATGACAAGGTGGATCCACAATCTCCAAAGTGGGCTATGGAAAACATGAGTGAAATATATGTTCCTTTAAGTTCTGCTGGTAGCAGAAAAGTAGAAAATCTGCAGGCTAAAGGGATAAGTGTATAGAATCATAGCATTATAGAATAATAGAATATAGAATCACAGAATTTTGGGGGTTGGAAGAGAACATAAAAATCATCTAGTTTCAACCCCCCTACTATGGGCAGGGACACCTTCCACTAGACCAGGTTGCTCAAAGCCCCCTCCAACCTGGCCATGAACACTTTTGGGGATGGGGTGTCCATAACCTTTCTGGGCAGGCAGCCTGTTCCTGTGTCTCGGCACCCTCATAGTAAAAAATGTCTTTCTAATGTCTAATCTAGACCCACAGTCTTGCACTTTAAGGCCATTTCCCCTTGTTCTTTGGGGACTGTATGCCCTAGTAAAAAGTCCCTCTCCGTCTTTCTTGCAGGCTCCTTTCATTTCTGGAAGGCTGCTGTAAGGTTTCTCTGGAGCTTTCTCTTCTCCAGGCTGAACAACTTCAACTCTCTCGGTGTCATTATGCTGACCTCTCTCTGTTGATGCAGTATTTAAAGAACTATGGAGTAAGCACTGATTATAGCCACAGATCACCAGCTGCATCTCAAATTCACATTCAGCTTGCTAGTGAAAGGGGCCCGTGCCCTGCAACCTGAACAATACAGGTTCTTTCTGCTGGTTTTCTGACAAGCTTTCAATTCTGCCTTTTATGCTGGAAGTTGCTAAATGTCCATCACAGACCACATAACCAAAAAAAGCCAGCCACCACCTCTGAACTTTGGTGATTTCCAAAAGCACTATTTTTTTGCATGGAAAAATTAAACTACCCTTAGGGGGCTGCACCCAAACCAGACTTCACATTCTCTCTCCAGCAGACACATCACCCAAACAAGTCTGGTCCTTCAATGAGTGAAGAGAATCAATCAGCAGACTACTGCCCATCAGCAGAGCAGGAGAATACAGTTTTAACAAACATTATGACAAATTTACCTTTGCATTGACAGTAACAGATACATATATATATATAACTCCATTCTTACTTCAGTGCAGAGATTACAAAACTGACATAAAAACTGAGCCATGCAAGTTGTTGACAAACACTGAACACTGTACTTTTCTGAAACTCATGTAAAATTGGATATGTGTCAAAAAAACAGTTAAATAAGAAATATTAAAATTCTGTTATTTAATCACTGATGCTTCAAAGATTTATCTGGTTTTCGGCTAGTGATAGTCAACAATTTATTGTTTTATTTCTTCCTCATAGATACGCAATACCAAATATAAGCAATTTTTTCATGAATGTTATGATTTACCATCAAAAAATCCTATGTTGACTTCTATATGATCAGTGAAGCGTAGTGCCATGTCACAGAGAAGAAAATTATGACCAGCTACTACAGCTATGCTTTAATGTTACCTACTTCCTTAGAAGCCTTTTCACTAAATTTATGGGGGGGGGGGTTCATCTCTTCTACTGTCATTAAATTTGCTGGATATGTTCTGGTTTTTACAATTAGTAAAGGGCAACATAATCACCAGCATCTCTGTGTTGAATTTCCCTATGAAATATTTATACTTATATGCAGTATTATATTAATATAAAGTGAAAATAATCACGTGTTGCCAACACTTTTGGTTTTATTTTGGCAGAGGAGTTACGTGGTTTCTCTGAGAAAAACAGATATCACTTTTTATGCTTCCCTCTCATGTCTGCCAAATAAAACTCAACTCCACACCCAAACACTTTGCTTTACAATGTTTTATCAGCTCTCAGAAGCAAAGTAGGATCAGTCTTGTCTATAAGGAAGTGAAAAATACTAGGAATATTGCAAAATATTATATGGGAAATGGGATCCCCTGACAAACACAAGACACTGAATATCTAATTTTTAACAGGCTTTGCATATACTTTTAATTCCTAGACATCCAACACTGCTGGGTTTAAGCTTCTATTTTGTGACTTTGTTTAGCACAGGCAAGTGCATGTTTGTCCACTGTGCTCTGCCTGTAGTGCAGTGCAAGAGTACGTCCTTGGGGACGTATGGTGGAGTGCCCTGCCTCTCTGCAGAGGAGGAGGAGCACCTGGCCCATGCTGGACTGGCCAAGGGAGGTCTGTGCCTGCCTCTGTACAACTCCCATTTCTTGAGCTGGTGAATGTGAACATTATTGATTGTTGAGGGGGACTGTGTGAGCTGTTAGTCTTTCCCTAAGAGCAAGCACCATGAGGTTTTGTGTTTGCTTTGCTTGCCCTCTGTCCTCTTCACATGAGAGTGACATGACCTTTTCAAGCACAAAGAGGAATGTGGAGCCAGAACTTCCCTGGTTTATTGATGCAGTCACTCAAATGTCTTCCCCTTGTATTTCCTGTGACAGGCAATCCTCACAGCTGAAAATCCCTCAGGGGCTGGGTTGGGCACCCAGAGTTAACCTCACCCAAAAGCCATTCTCTAAACTCCCCTGGTTAAAGTATACCAGACTGAGTTTCCAGGAGGCACTGGGTGGGATGACAGCTTGTAAACGGTGTTGGGGGGTGGCACCCACATCACATCTTTCACATCCCTCACAGCCCCTGGGAAAACTGGAACATATGTTCTTGCCTCAGAGTCCTCCCTGCTGGTGTCTTGTGTGGGTTATGGGGGCTCCAGAGGTGCATGTGGAGCAGTGGTGATTTGACATAAAAACATCAGTAATGTCACATTGACAGACCTCAAGCTTTGTCAGTGTGGCAAAGATCTTCACAAGCCCAAGCACTTTTTCACAATCCTCAGCAAGACAGGTCCTATAGGATCAGACAGCAACCAAAAGAGTGATTTTTGGATCGCAGGCCCACCTGCATGTCCCTCTCAATGACCACATTAATTTGTATATCAAGGTCTTTGCATTGCTCGGATATCTCATCTTGTTTGGCAAATTTCCTTTCCCACTTAAAACAAGACCTTTAAAATTTCTATAGTTAGTCTTATGAGAAGTATTAGACATCTGCAGAACTGCATTTTTGCAGTGATGAATGAATACAAAATCTTCTGAGAAAGCCCATACAAAGACCCTTCTTAGTGGTGAAAAAGGCAGAGGGGAAGGATCAGTGATGAAAGCGTGAATACCAGCCTACATTAGCATGCACCAACAGATTATAGCTATTTTAAAACTTGTGAGAAAATGCTGAAGAGGCAAAACAGTACACACCCCTATATGTTTCTGCGTTTGCAACTACAGAGTATATTCATTTTTTCCTGTGTTGGTAAATAGCAGAGAGTTTTCAAGGCCTGATCCTGCCATCCTCCTGCCGCTCCTACTTTTCATGTGCACTCACTGGAAGAAGTCTTTCAATAACACAGGAAAAATAAGGAATTTACAGTCAAAGGTCAAGGAATCTTGAAGATGTGATATCATGACATATCTTTGAATCATATCATATCATGATATCATATCTTTGAAGACGTGATCTGTGTGTTTCAGCCCAGTGGTAACACAGCTGAGGGTCAAGGGCTGAAACTTAGGGATCATTTTACAAAGAATCTAGGTGGCATGGCAAGATACAGAAGGTATCACTCTCTCTTCTGGAAAAATGTGCTCTGAGACATCAGAGAGGAAGCAGAAGTGCAATTAAGTCTTGCTTAATAAGGAATTGTATTTCTTAAAGATCCTTTTTTTCCTACAAATCTGATCCATAGTATTGACCACAACTTAAGTCAGCTCTCCCCACAGACATTCATCACCCTGGTCTGGTATCTCAAGCATGCTGCTGCACAAAATAGCCTGTAATTTTATTGCTACTCACACACTGTCACTGAAAGGATCAAAGAACATGTATATGTGAAAGAGGGTAGAAATGAGATTTAGGGGTTATAGTCACTGATCTCAGAGTGCCGGCATTCAGGGTTATGTATGAAACCATTTCAGCATCATTTTAAATACGGGTTTTATTATTACTTTTTTTTCCCCAGAATACTGACCCAGCAATTAGCACAGATTAAGAAAGGGTCAAAGGAACTGCTTAAAGACTTTTGTCTCAATTGCCATAATTCCAGGATGCAATCTAAGCAAGCCTTATTCCATTCTGGGTGGTAATACAGCTACATAACTTTTAGGAATGATAGACGATTAGTAATGAATGATGGCTGCAAGTATCAAGAGGTTGTTTTATTCACTCTATTTTCTGTTCTGTATTTTTTTAAAACGTGTTTCTGGAATTATCTTCAAACAAATGATGAGAAAGCAGTCCAGTGTTCAATGTAAACAATAATAAAAATATAAGGCTGTCCCTGTAATGTCCAAAAATATACATTCCTGCTTTGGGGGCCAGATGTCTTCCTCAATACTGTGATTACCATTTATTATCTCAGAATAATCTAGGGCCAGTCCATTCAATACAAACATTTTAGACAGTAAAATGCCATTTCTATTCTTATAAAGCATGTTCAGAAAGAATTATTTTCCACTGTGATCATTTTGACAGCAGCAGAATAAAATGATGAGGTAGAATTAGCATCTACTGCTGACCATTTGAACAAAAGGAGAAGCTACAAAAGCATTCCTACAGGATCAAATAGTCAAGCATGTTCAGCATTTCTGCTATCACCACTAAGAATAATATGTGCTTTGGAAATATTCCATCACATCATGGCAGGCAGTGTTATAGGAGTAAAACTCATTTATCAGTGACGTTATTTATCAAATTTGATGAAAAACCCGCTCTCCAACTACAAACTAATCCAAGCTTAGAAACCAATTTCCTCAGTATTCTCTTCCAACACAATGTCATTGTATTTCACTGAATCACAAATGTACATAGGCAAGAGAGCCTACCAGACTCTTTCTTTAGAGGAATAAAGATAATGAATGAAAGTTGCTGCTGTGCTTAATGCAATTTGTTGACATTTTAACCTCTATATGAATAAAACCTAGGCAGCTATAGCCAAAAATATTTTGATTTTTGTAATAGGTTGGAGCTGAGTTGATTGACGGGCTTTTGGGCCAATTGCGCTTTTGCGATTTTTGCATATAAAAAACACGTGGAGGCGCGGGAATCTCTCTTTGCTCCAGCCCTCCTGCTGGGAGGTGAGGGGGGGCCTTTGGGCCTCGGGGCCTCGGCCCGGGCCAAGCCCCCCTCGACCCCTCGGCACGGCGGCGGTGTGGGGTTGGCCCTCCTCCCCCAGGGGAGAGCTGTCCGTGCTCCGCAGGCAGTTTGTAACCGAAGCCACGTGGCCGAGATGATCTGAAGCCACTGAGACCTCGCACGAGGCCAGCGGGGTATTCCTGCATCCAGCACAGCTCTCGCCAAAACCAAAGAAACACCACACGCCGCAGCCGACAAGGACACCATTTCTCTCAAGGCAGCAAGGAAGGAAGAGAAAGTAAAGTCACATGGAACGAAGCTGAGCATGGTGACCCCAAGGTCAGAAACACAAGGGAAGGGCGAGACCACGTGGGAAGGCAGCTAGATGGTGATGGGAAAAGAGGGCTGTTGCGCTTTTGGCACGGAACTTAAAAATGCTTCTTGCAAAGCTGTAGAAAGAACTTTATCCATTTGAAAAAACTTGGGGGGATGGGAAATTCCTGTGCAGCCTGTGACTTTAAAGAAAGGCCCACACCAGGCCACATAGAAGTTGTGAGAAGCTGTTAGAGATCCAAAGGAGAGAGCCTTTGCTTTCAGGCTAAGATAACTCATCTTTAAAAGACTAAAACCCCATTTTTTTTTCCTGTGGCCCGTGACTTGGCAGTGTGGGAAGACTGAGAAAGATTCATGGGAGAGATACATTTTTCACTTCAACAGAACTGGGCAGACTGCTAGGTTGTGAAAATTCTATGGCACCGCAGAAGAACCTCTTTTCCTTAAGCATAGAAAGACTCTTAAAAAAGTGCAACTCTGACCAAAAAAATCCCATGTTTTGTTTTGTTTCCACTTGTGAAAGGTTTGTAGTAAAGAAGGAGGCATTGTGAAAGAAAGGTGTTTAAAGGTTTGCTTTGATTTCTTATAATTTCTTTTTTTTTTTCACTTTTCATTCTGTTAGTAATAAACTTTTCTGTATACTGCAACTGTTTAAGTGTGGACCTTGTTTTGCCCCGAAATTTCTTTACATTTTCTTCAATAAATCCATATTCCCCTTATGCATATAATTGGATTTTGTGTGTTTGGCGTTTAAAACAGTGTCAAACCACGACAATTTTTCAAATTTGAAGGTCAAAAACATAACTAATCTTTTCAACTAGGTTGTACTTTGAATAAAAAGACTACCTACCATATTTCTAAATTAGGTCTTTGTATAAATGATACAAAAAGTGCATAAAAATGTGAAAAAATATTTTTTCCTAATTGCAATTTTAAGATGCAAGCTGAAGGTGAGGTAATACAAAGAGGAGGAAAAAAAAAGGGCTGAGATAAGTCCATATTAAAAGAAACAAGGGGTTATTGAAGTGAATAGAGAAATAAGGAGTCTTAAATTTGAAACGCTGCATTTGATTAATTAAACTGCAACCTAGATTTGCTAATTGGATGCTTACATGTTGTTGTGGGACACTGACAGATGGCATTGCACTGATGGCAATTAATTGTAGTAGCACTTTTAAAATAAGGCATTAAACTATCTGATTATCCCTATTTCTGCAGTCATTCCTCTGAAAAACTAGGATGGAAATAGCTATGAGCCTCATTACGAGGAAGAAAAACATGATGAGCATACAACAAGTTCTAAATAGCATTTATTTGCAATTTAGAATAATAATAGCTTTCAAATAAAGATATTTTGTGACATTACTTACAGTATCTCCCTTTTAATTAACACCTTTAGTGGGGATGGAAATACACTCTTAAGCTTACATCTTTTTATTGTATCCTGTATAAGGGAAAGACATGAAATATAAATAGTTGAAATTGCAAAGTCAATAGGAAAACCGCATTTCTACTGGGTTTTGTTGGGTTCTTTCCCTCTCTATTTTTAGTATCATTTAATATCTATTTTTAATATCATCTGCACAGGAGCAGATGTCCTTTTGGACTGACAGTGGTATAAAATACTAAACTTTGCTACTCTGAGTACCCAGGGAATTTGCATTTGATGATATACCAAAGCATGAAATGTGTGTTCATTTATCCTACTGAAAAAATCTCTGTGAGAAGTTTGCTAAAACCTCACTGAATTATTCCATGAGAAAGAAATCAATACTCACTGTGATTTAGGTCACCTAAAAATAGACACAAGGAAGGTCAAGGTTCAATGCTATACATGCTGACTCACCCTTTTTTTTCTCACTTTGTAGTTTAAATTGTTGGAAAAGTCCGTGTAGTTGACTTCCATCACTGCAAGTCACATATGAAAACAAATCTACACATTGTCATCATCAGGACAAAAATTTTGCTAAGATTACTTTACACATTTGTGTATCTGCCCCCCCCTTTTTTTTTTTGTAGGCAACTCAATTTTCAGTCAGAACCCATAAAGAAAGGTATGAAAATTACTCTGCTTAATCCATAGGTTTCGTTCTGCCACAGACTTCCTTGAGGTTTGGGCATACCCAGGAAGCACTCTGAAAAATACAGACAATAATTAAAATAATAACCCTGTATTTTTTAGCCTGTGATGTAACCCTGCAGCAAGGAGTACTGAGGCAAAGAGTAAGTAGGCTGTGTAAGATCTTATATATAGAGTCTTTAAGAATGCTGGGATGCATCTCTTAGAAAAAATATGTCAAATATCTAAAATTACCTCACCTTATTTAATGCCTCTAGAAGTTACTGGAATTAAAATAACAAATTTATTTAAGTTTTACGATGTGAAATCTCTAAGTCAGAGTAGTCCATGTATGAGGAATGCATGTTAGCTGATTGCAAAATAGATGGGAGAAAAAAGATCATCTTGTTTTATAGTAGATCAAGCTTTCTTAAAATAAGAAACTGCAGCATTCTTTGCTCTTTGACACTGTTTCCAGTCCCACTGAAGTCTCACGTTGCAGGAATCCACACATATGAATTGGACTTAAGGCAGACATTTAAGAGTACAGATGAATATAGGATGATAGTCATGGGAAACAGCAGTAGCATTAACGGCACTCAGAGCTTAAGAAAAAGAGAGTGAAAAGTCTTTTTTTCCCTTTACTTTTTAAGGAGCACAGTCATAGGGTTCCAACATTATTCCAACCACCTAATTTATTGACTAGTGACTAATGCCAAGTGACTATCACTTCCAGAGCAAAGGTGTGAAATAATTCTTATAGATAGTGAATGAGGAAGATTGTTTATAACCTGACCATGAAAAGTACTAGCCTCAATCTGTATTTTCATTTACACTTCTTTCTTTGAAATGCCAATTACTTCTTAAAAGGTAGTGGATCACAAATGAAATAAGCAATGTCCTTTAGCAATTTTTCTGTCTTATCAGCACTGCTTCTTCTAGATGATGGTAGAACTACAGCAAATCAGCAGGATATTAATCCTGTTTTGATCTCATGCATTGCAAATTCAGGTCATTTGTAGGGGTTTGCATTAGAAGCCTCTTATTACCATATTGATTAGTAATATTTTACAGTTTTCAACATTGTTCTATGCAGTACCTCTGAAAACAATTGCTGTTTTACAACTCTGTATATATAACACAGATGATAATAATAAATAAATATATGCAAGAAGTGGAATGAATCTGACTGAGAAGCCTGGAACAGCAGTGTTGCGACACAGAGAGAAAGGTACTGATGACTCTCAGACTGAACTGAGATCTTACAGTGCCTACTTAATCTTTGCCACTCTTGCTGGTGCATTTCTGACCATCAAAATGTGGTGTAGAAAGTATACACTTATTTCAAGAGAAACTTAGAAAGTAAAGTTGTTGTTGTTGCTGTTGTTGCTGTTGCTGTTGCTGTTGTTGTTGTTATTAAAAAGCCCCCTTCTGAAGCAAACTACTACCAGCAGTTTGCTATTCTGTGCATAGTGAAAGAATGCTGGACTCGTAAAACAAGTCTCGGCGGCTTCTAAAGGCAATAGAACCATGGAATATTCTGAATTGGAAAGGACCTGTCAGGATCATCAAATCCAATCAAGGTGTCATCTTGGATAAACCTGTGAAGCACTTTTTTTCCAACAGTCTCTTTCATAGCCCCAAAATTTTAATTTATTTCTTTGCCCATATGTATTCAATATTGTGTTTGAGACACCTTATTCCCCTGAGTTGATCTGCAATACCTTTGGAATTACCTCAATTCCACATTTGCAACATGTTTATGGACATAGTGACTTTAGAGTATCTAATAAACCCTTTGGTGACAAATCAGCAAAAGCCAACAAACACGTTGATGTAACACAGCTCATGCCCCAGAGTTAAATCATTATCATCATCTATCTAAACACATTTCACCCCTATGTAATACACTAGCATATCACATGGCTGTGCTACTTAACAAACAATCCCAAATATCTTTTGAATTACAGCAAATATTTTACATTTCCATTATTCTAACCATCATTGCTAAACAATGAACTAGGTATTTAAGGAGCATGGATTTTTATTAATACTACAGAGGCAAAAAAACTTTACTTTTCAGTTTAAAGAACTACCTGTATTTCTCTCAACCAGCCACCAAGGTGGGGGATAAAAAGTAAGCCAGCAGAAGTAGAATTACCAGATCATTAGAATTTTTGAGACCTAGCAAATGTACAGCCAGAACTGCTGCCACTATTCATGGATATGCCCAAGGTTTCGGAAGCACTTGGTTTTTTACCATTGTATTAATGTGTATTTCAAAGACTTTACAGCGTCCTCTATAAATACGGTCCCCCGAGGATTTGGAGGATTAGTACCTTCAGGATTAGTATCTTCAGGAGGGACAGTGCTTGTATGAGAAGTCATTAAATAAAATACAACTACCACAAGGACTCTCACTGGTGAGTTACTCAGCCCTGCTCTTTTTTTTGTTTCCATATGCTCTCATAAACTTTCAGTTCTCATCAGAGCAGTAGCCTAAAGAAAGGGTAAAAGGATGGACATTTGGATATTGTCCAGGGCCTGGGCTGCTCAGCTGACAGAGCTGGGGCTGCTGCTGATGTGCAGGGCTGAGGCCACCTGCTCCCAGGGGACACCCAGGAGGGGCTGTCTGACAGAGGAACCTACTGCCATTCCCCATCAGCAGCCACAGGGTGTGGATGGGATGCAGCTGCCTTTGGAAGGTGCCTCGTCTCCCTCTTCCTATTGATTCCTTGGAACGGAATTACTTTTATGGGGGCTTTTTGACATACTATTTTGCCAAAATAAGCAGTCCACAATGTTGTATTCACTATTGACTGTTTGCTATCCTTAAACAAATCTGTAATTTGACTGCATATAGCAACCACGAAGAGTCTCACACCCCATGAAACACAACCCAGTGCCAGGGAGTGGCCTGTTATGTGCACCAACATTACATTTTGCTAGACTGTCTAGTTTTCTACCGAGAAAAGACAATTGATTAAGGTCCTGGGGCTATCCCAAGTCCTAGAGAGAATCCTGGTTAATGAGCAGCTTACAAAAAAATAGACTCTTCCCAAGGAGCTGTCAAGCCCTGAAGAATTATGCCAGCATTTCTTAGCTGTGCCCTCCACACCTCAGTGAGCCCAAATTGTTCAATTACTCTTGTATATTTTTGGAGGCATGGGAGGTTTTTCCATCTCTCGCAGTGGATCAATCAAGACATTTTCTTGTCAAAAAAGTGACTTTCCCTATCCAGGGTGTTTATTTTTTTCAGATAAAGTTATATAAAAATGGCCTTGCTTTCCATTTTGGGTCATAGCTGCTGCCTGTGTATTGAGCACAGGCTTTGGTAAGGAGCCCACACCCAGAGTCAGGTACAGGTGTCCAGCTATGACTGACTGGGACAGGACTGCAACGGAGGAAAGTGTTGTTTTTCTTTCCTTTGTTTCACCAATCTGATAGAAGGTGGAGTGACAGCCGTTTTCCCCTCACCACAGGCTGTAACAATGCCAAGCCTGTTTTTGTCTGTATTAGGCGGCAGAACATCTTTGGGGTGATTATACTGGTGAACAGCTGGTGAGGTCTAACAAAATCCATTGCTTCTGGCAAGCCCCTTTGCTAAGTATAGAGTTGGCCAAAGCCAAAATTTTCCTCAGGCCAAGGAAAAAACAAGCAACCATTAGGATATTATTAAGGACTCACTGTAGAGTCATTTCCTGCACAGAATAGAGACAGGCCAGAGCTTTATGGGACTTCTTTATATCAGCAGCAGCCAGCTTGTATGACCATATATGTCCTGTATCAAAAATCTTCCTGTAGGCAAGATCCAAAACCCTGTTCCTCAGATGACAGAGAGGAATTGCTGTGGAACGATGCTCATCCAAAGATTCACAGTAATGTAACCCTGCTGTGTCCTGCAGTGCTTCATGGGAACAGGAAGGTTATTGAGAGATACTGCTTTGGCCTTCATCTCTCTCAGAATAGGGGGGCTGGCTTGCAAACACAGTGAAGTGATCAATGTGAGGTGTATGCACCCTAAACTGCTCAGATGGAGTTTGGATATTGACTACTAGTTTAAAAAGAATTTAGGATGAGGTAGTACAACTAGTCCAGCCTATTAAAATACTAATGTTTTTTAAATTAAATATAGGAACCATTGAATTTTCACCTTTATTTCAAGTGCTGTTTGTCCTCATTTAGTCTCTTGACAGGGGTGCTGGCCTGAGACTTCCTTCTGAAATTTATAGCCTATGGCCATAGGCTTCAGAAGATGAAAGATTTTTCTTACTTTGTGACTGAGAACTCAATTTGACTCAGAGTTAGACTTGTACAAGTCAATTAGCATAGGGATAATTGAGAAAAAAGCATCAACGATGCTTCTGCAATCTTCAGTACTACACTGAAATTATTTCAACATAGGAGAAACTAGAGACCCATGTAATTATTAGCTATCTGTTCTGAGGTAGGCTATAGTCAATACTTGGCATATCTACAGCAGATGGTACATTTTCCTCCAGATTCTTAAAAACTTTTAAGCTATATGAATGCTTTTAATTACAAATATGCTGTGAAGGCAACTGAAACCAGTTGGCTTAAGATGATCTTCATAACCACTCAGAGGAATCAGTTAATGATTCCAGGGTCTTCTAGCATTTTCAGCGTATTTTGCTACAAAGGACAATTTAAGATCAGGACACAAATGCATCTCAGCTAACAAATGGCTCATGGTATTTTAAAATACGGGTTTAGTAGCACGGAGCCTTGCTGCTGAATTTGGCTCTTTTTGTGATCCAGTACCTGCCACTGGTGGGCCCAGCCATGTCATGCAGGGGTCAGACAGACCACTCAAATATCTTACACAACACTGGGAGATTTGGGCGTTTCTTAAAAGAGGCGAAAGAAAACAAGACGGAGAAAATATGCTCATGATACTACATTTGCTCATGATACTACATTTAAAGAAAAATGAAATTAAAATTTGTCAGTAAATCACATTAAATTTATCAGAGGCATCAAGATTAATACATAACACATACTACGGTAACAGTAGTAAAATATCCTTCTTATCCTGACACAAAATGTTTTCTATATTGTTCTACAACTGTCAGATGAAAAACTTATCTCACTAAGCATGTGGATTTAATCTTAGTTGACTTTTATTTGTCTGCTTCTCTTGTCCTGTTGTATTGTTTGGTTAGTCAACCAAATGTGAAACCAAAACAGATTTGTTTGGACCCCATATTGGCTCTGAGTGGCACAGGGAGGAAAAAAGCACATGCATACTGAGTCAATGCTTTCTCATGCAGAATGGAAGAACGTTAAAAATGCTTTTTCGTAATGGGAAACTGAATTATTTTCAAGCTACCACCCACAATTAACTCGCAAAGTTCAACAGTGTTAAAAGAATGGCAAAATGAAGAAGCCATGTATGCCTTTCACTGCCTACATTTTCCATAATAATTATGCAGCCCTGTGAACACAGTTAATATCACCTCTGCTCAGAAGCTATACTCCTTGGCTACGGACTGAGATTGCTCTACAATAAAACATCAGGTCCATTACTTGATATTAGAAAGCAATAATTATATCAGTGCATTTGAGTTTCCTTTCCCTTCATAAAGCTACCTTTCTTTAAAGGATTATCCTGACAGACAACACAGTTGCCTTTTTAAAGAGGCAATATAATTAGCTTCCTCCCACCTCACTGCTACTTGTTTCTCTTATCTCTGGGTTGATCTGAGAAATAAGAGCAGTGCAAATGTTTGTTCCAAGAAAGCACAATGGCAGCAGAGGCAAAACTGCTGCCTTGATTTAGTGGGTCAGGAGGGTCCCTGCGGATGCAGGAACCCCAGACATGCAGCCCTGTTGCTAGGGAACTGTATCGATCCTTTCCAGCATCTTCACTGACACCCTCTCTGCTCCACTGTGATTGAACATCATCCTTTACAGCAGTGGAAGAGTTAGAAGCTTTGGCTTGGCTTTAATATTCATGAAGTAAACGTTTTAACCATTGAAGCTTTAAATGTCTAATGCTGTTTTCTTTTTCCAGAGCAGCAGCTTCCTTTGGGAATATTTCCATCATTCTAGTATGGCAAATTACTTGATGTTGGAGGCAGAGAGCTTATTTTCTCTGAACTAAATGCAATCGTAGGAGATTTAAGATTCCCACAAAAATAATTAAAGTATATTTTTCCTCATTCACTTTAATTCTTCTATTATTTCAAGATAATTTCCACTTAAAATGCATCATACTACAGGCTTAACTGAAAATCATCAAAATCAGATTCAAAGGTAGATCAGGATATTCTGAATATTTTTATATAGGTTAAAAAATACAAAGCATATGTATAAAAATGTGGTGTGTACACACAGAGAATGCTGTTACACAGAAAGTGTTAACTTAGCCCAGTGGGGTGCTGTGGGAAATGCCCAGTCCCTTACCAAGAGGAATGAGGAGAGCAGGTTATAAACCTTGAGCTAGCTAATTCGGATGTTCATCTCTGTGCATATACAGTGGGAGGTTTTTAACACCCAGCTCTTCAAGAAGGTTCTACAATGGGTCTCCTCAGGTGGTGCTGCAGCCCCCACCCCACCGGTAAGGACCTGCACTAGAGGACTTGTAGCTGTGCTCCTACGTCAGGCCCATGTGTAGCCTTGGAGGCAGCATCCTCAGCACGTCAGCTGTCTCAGGGGGAAGGTGGGCCTGCAGACACCTCAGCTGCTGCAGGCGGAGAGCAAACATGCTATATCAAAAGATATAATTGAAGGAGATGGAGCACCTGAGTCCTGTCCCAACAGATTCCTAGGGAATATGTGTTTATAGAAAGGTGATGCCATGAAGCTTCACACATTGGAAGAGTTATCAGATGGCATGAAAGCTTTCCAAACCACCTCTCCGACAATGGTGGGAAGAAGCTGAAGAGATGATAGTTTTCCAGATTAAATATAGAAAATCCTCTATCTGAATTTTAAAAGTCAACATTAGAAGTGAACAAAACCCATATACCTAAATAAACTCCTGTTGATTTTACATCTATATAAAAATCAATAATTTAAAATTTATGTGAGATGATTAAGCTCTTGGCATCCTTCCTATAAATACTCAACTGGCAGAAAATGTCTAGCAGTAGCCTTAGAAATTGAAATAATTGCTGTAATCAGACAGCAGATGCCTGATACTGAGCTGCATAACAGATACCACAGTTACCCAAGGGAAGAAGATGGAGCATAAGGACAAGGTACTTATGTGAGCAGGAACAAATTTATCAAAAGAGCTATGGGGACAGCAGCTCCCTCCCTGTCAGCATCACTCTGTGGGGCACATACTCTAGTCTCACTATAGGAAATGCTGTTTTCTGCTGTTTTGTTGTTCTCCTAATTACTGGGAAGACCACACCCGGCCCTGCATCCAGTCCTTTCTATTAGGAAGTCCATACCAACAATATCCCCCAATGAAATCCCTGAACACATGCAGAAAGTTAGGTTTGTAAAAGCTGTAGTGGTTTCCTGCAAGGCAGCCGGCAGCTCACACTGTTTCTGCACATGCAAAAATTCTTTGATGTTGACATCACGTGGGTGTGCACGATAGGATCTGACTCATAAACAAAATCTGTATCTTTAGCCTAAATCATGCTGTGTATCCTATGGTTAACTAGACTCCTTCGATTGAAACACAAACTTAATAAACAAAAGAGTCAATTTTGTTTAAAAAATAAAAGTATTCAAACTTGTGTTTCGTAAAAGATTTCAGCAAGTTCTAGAGGACCTGCCTTCAGTCTTTCTACAGCTTTTCTTCTTAATATAAAACAAATTGTCATTCTTCCCCATTTCAAAGCCAATCTTCTCCCACTCACTCTAATATTCAGTGTTAGTATGTAGCAGACCATGAATTAGGAAACGGCTGTTAAGACAGCACTGAAGTTCTTTTTTCTTATGCCCTTATAAGTAACAACGTTATATCATTTTCTACAGCATATGACATAATGGTCTTCTAACTAAGGCGCTGCTAGCACTCAAACTAGCACTCTTTCCCCATACAGCATTGACATGATAATAGCATAATACTTCAGGCCATTAAGTCTATTGAAAGTAAATTATTGCCATCAGACGCGATAAAACCTAGTTGGATGCATTAACAATCTTACATTCTGTCTCGATAACGCTACTAAAATAGTGATTGCCTCTGCTTAGCCTTGCATTAACAGTTTTTTATCTGTTTCTTCTTGAAATGTGTTGGTCAAATGTCCTGCCTGAATCACTGCTCAGAAAACATTTAGGGAAAAGGGCAGCAGTGCAATACTTTGGATCCTAACCTGAAGTATGGCAAACTCAAGGGGCACCTTGCTATTAGCTGCAATGTCTTCAGCTCTCTATGGGCTATCTCATATAATTAATAACAGAGATATGAAAAATTCTACTTCCTCTGAAACCTGCTGACTTATGCATAGTTGTTATACATGTGTGTTGTGATGCATGTGTATACATGTGTGTGTGTATTATACATACTTATGTACGTACATTACTTATTATCCCATTAATAAACTGAATTCCCATCAATCCCCTCTGGCAGCTAAAAGATGTTTACACACTGTTGTTTTTGTTTTAATTTCTCTAGTGACTTATTTAGACAAATGTTATAATAAAGGTTGTTAGAAGTATCTGAGAAACATGTACAAGTTTTAAAGACTTCCAGTAGAACGTGTCTCTTTCATTGTTGAGAATTTTTCCATTTTACTTCTCTGTTTTTAACATGGGGTGAGTATA
The DNA here is from genome assembly GCA_013397725.1 of Rhagologus leucostigma. Taxonomy (NCBI): domain Eukaryota; kingdom Metazoa; phylum Chordata; class Aves; order Passeriformes; genus Rhagologus; species Rhagologus leucostigma. The sequence goes on along the minus strand of VZTD01001193.1, from coordinate 216,896 downwards.
GGTGAGGAAAGTGATTCATTTTCCAAAGAGGTTGTAAGTTCTTTAGCATTTTTTAATATCTATTTTCATAGCAGGATGTGCCTGTTATCTGGCACATATCTAAGTAGTATGATTTACTTGCAGAAATACAAAAATCCATCATAAAATATAACTTTAGAGTGTACTAGATTTTTCTCTAAAACAGTGGAGCAAGAAATGGCAGCCTTGTCTCTGATGTGCAATCTAGGCACCACTGCATATACGATAGACATGTAACACCAAGTAAGATCACTTTTAGTAGCTGTGAACCCTGTTGCCATGCGCAATCAACGAAGCAAATAGTAACAGCATAGTCTGTGGACATTTACACACCAGTAGATTCGGCAAGACACACAGCTACTTGTGCAGGTAGATAAATCCATCGTAGCAAACAAGTCTAGGTCACACGTAGGTCTGGCTCCTACAAAAACTTCAGTCCCTGGCAGGGTCACGCACTGTAAGTGTGTATTTATTAAAATAAAGACAGTTTCCCACCTCCACTACTGCGTCAGACTTTGTAGCTGCCCCTGCAAGTGAATAGATTGATTCTTGATCAAAGCAATTAGCTAAGCTGCTCTCCACATCCCTGTCTACTACTTTATTCTTACTCCAAACTGCGCATTTTCACTGGGGATGCTGGTGTCAAATGCACTTGGAGTGATGATGCTCACTGCTTAGCATTCAGCTCGAAAGGCTCTCAGAGAGGAAGCATGAACATATCTGGCTGCCTGTCAAAAATGCAGGCCTGGATGAATTGCAACTGCCTGGAACCGTATGGTAAATAAGACCTAAAACTTCTACCAAGGGTTTACAGGCTCTGGGCGAACATGTTCACTCATAGTTGTTATATTTGACAGCTTGTAGCCCTCAAGTGATCCCCGTGATTTTTTAACAAAGCTTCATCTTATTTCCTCTCCAAGAGTTTAGCTATATTAAATTTTTTCTCAGGAAGATGGGGTTTCTTATTCAAGAAGACCTTTTCTGCATGCATGCACTTAATGGGAGAAGGTGGTGACAGCAATACAACTTCTCATATGAGGTTTCCCTTAAGCAGGTAACTAATGTTTATTTGCTCCCTTTTCCCCCCAAATTCTGCAATGTATTAGCAAGACAAAGGAACATAATACAGCCCCCGCAGCTTCTTGAAGCCGTAATGCTGGGTAGAAGCTCAAGTCAAGCAGTGTGGGGGTAGAAGGAACAGGACACACAAGACTTATCCTCTGCTTGGGGCCCTCAGCAGTCAGGTGTTGGTTATGCCTTAAATCTCTACTCTTCTTTTACCCCATTTTACTCATTTTCAGAGACATCTGATTTTAAGTGTTTGGAGCTGCCTTCCCTTAGATGTCATTAACATAATTACTAATTTTATCATTTGCTCACTGGATAGGTTCAACACATTCTTGTTAGTTCTTTTGTGTATGGAATGAGTTGTGTGTTGCACATCACTAATAAACTCCAGGAGCGAGGAATTTGGTATGCAACAGAAAAGAGAGAACTATTTAAAGGTATTTCTTTATTCAACTCGTGACTAAGTGCACAGGGAGATTAATACTATTGGGATATCAAAAGCTGAAGATTAGCATCTTCTAAGAAATGCCCTGTGTGTCCACACAATCACTGGTAAAAGCTTTCGCAAGCCATTTAAGATGACATTGACCTCCATTTTCTGACAAACTGGAAGTATTACATACAACTTAATAAGAGAAAAAGAGGGGAAACTAATTGACATAGAAAGGTCAAAGCAATGTAAATGTGATGTTTTCATGATGGGAAATATCTTCATGGTTGAAAAAGAAATGAGGCAGGTTATTGCAGATATTAATATTAAAAAAGCATGTTGTTAACATTAACATCTGATTTGCCTAATACAGTTCATTACTGTTCAGCATTGCATCTAAATCATTTTCTTATTAATACTTAACCAATACCAAATAACTCCCTGGCACTTGCCTTATACATCTCTATGAATATTAGTAATTTACTATATGTGGTCCTGTTGTAATGAAGCGCCAGTGAATATATAATGATCAGATACTTAGAATAAGCAGTGAGCATCGAGAAGACTCTTCTTTCTGCTTGTGTGAGCACAGTAAAACACCTGAGGTTCACTAGAGACATCCTCCGAAAAATATCCTTTTTCTAATTGTAAAGAGGCACAATTGTGAACATATGCAAAACTGCTAACTGGAATTCCTCTTACTACTCCCAAGGATTGTACCAGGACTGATTAGGTGCACCAACTATTCAGACAGCATTTACTTGAGGAGAAGGCAGCCCGTTGTCCATTTAACATGCTGGACTGCGTCCTTCAGCAGGTGACTAGAAAACTTCAGGAACTGCCTTCCTCACTTTAATTTCAAAATATTAGCCAATGGAAAAAAAATAATAAAGTTTAAGGCTTCTAAAATTTTGGACTCTAAGAAATAAAGAAATCAGTGTCTCACCAAGAGTAGAAATGTATTATGGCAAAATCTTTATAATATTTAGGTACTGTCAGAAGTTCTTAGAATACATTATTCTTCACAGAACTTCATGGAAAAAGGTCACTGGAGATTGATTCAACCACTATGATCAGAATGTTTGCATTTTAATTAACACACGAGAAAATATGTATTCCTAAGTTTGTAAGAAAACTGTACTAGAGCACCTTTCTCTGAGCACAGATCGTAGTTGTTAGCTGTATCTTTAGAAAACTGTATATTATCTATTCTGAAAAGAAAGGCAGGTGGGAATGTGGATTTTTCTTCTAACTTTGGTGTTCAACTGACTGCACTACATTTCAAGTAAAATATTAGTTTAATATTCAATATTTCATGACAGAAAATATCCATGTCACAATCAGTAGCTGAAACCATTTCTATAATGCGACACACAATATATCACAGGTATGAATCTGTGTGCTCAGGACACACCCTGGGCCATTTAAAATGCTGGTCACAGTGAATACTGATGTACAGTAGATAGTAGCCATGGAAACCAGTCAGAGCTTACCTTAATAATATTTCTTTTTAAGAAAACTAGATTTCAAAGTGTGATTTTTCTCTTTTTTTTGGCGGCACAGTGCATTATAGCATCTAACAAATTATCCATTAGAGGTTTTTCAAAGCAATTCCATCTTAAAATCCCTTGCAGATGTTTCACAGTGCTCATTTCTGCACACTGAAGACCAGGTGTGTTATTAAGGCATGATAAACACACCAAAACCTCCCTGGGGAATGCAAGAAGTGAGGAGCAGAATCAGAGCATACCCCCAGCTACACTGAGAGAAGGCAGGTCCACTGCTGGAAACATCTTATTTCCAATCCCTCCTGGAGGGACCAAATGATTGGGGAGGATGTGCTAAGCAACAGGGAAGGCAGGCAGCCAGGCACCTAAAGAATACATGGAGGGCAGGAGAGGAGAGGTGGAGTCCTGGCACTTGTGAAGACAAGATGCATGGCGGGATTTACTGCTTGAAGCCTGAGAATACGGCAGATGGAAGCTCTTGATAAATACAGGCTTTGCTGTGAAATTTGCAGTGTGGAAAGTGAAGTTTTCTGGGAAGAAATAGTAATTTAGAAGATACTTTTCACAGGAAGCAAAAATACCTCAAAAAGCTTTTTGACAGAACATTGAAATCAGGTACTGAAAAGTGAAAATAAGATTCACAACATATTCTGAGTTGGAAGAGACCCACAAGGACCATCAAGTCCAGTGTTAAGTAAACGGCTTCTATGGGCCTTGAATCCACAAACCTTGAGTGCTGTTAGCACCATGCTCTAACCAACTGAGGTGGCCAAAAAGGCCAATGGTATCCTGGCCTGTATCAGGAATAGCGCGGCCAGCAGGAGCAGGGAAGTCATCCTTCCCCTATACTCAGCACTGGTGAGGCCGCACCTCGAGTGCTGTGTCCAGTTCTGGGTCCCTCAGTTCAGGAAGGACGTGGAGACACTTGAGCATGTCCAGAGCAGGGCAACAAGGCTGGTGAAGGGCTTGGAACACAAGCCCTATGAAGAATGGCTGTGAGAGCTGGGGTTGTTTAGCCTGGAGAAAAGGAGACTCAGAGGTGACCTTATCACTCTCTACAACTTCCTGAAAGGTGGTTGTAGTGAGGTGGGGGTTGGTCTCTTTTTCCGGGCAACAACTGACAGAACAAGAGGACACAGTCTTAAGTTGTGCCAAGGGAAATATAGGTTAGATATTAGGAGAAACTTTTTTACAGAAAGAGTGATAAAATACTGGAATGGTCTACCTGGGGAGGTGGTGGAATCACCATCCCTGGACGTGTTTAAAAAGAGATTGGATGTGGCACTCAGTGCCATGGTTTAGTTTAGTTGAGGTGTTAGGACGGAGGTTGGACTCGATGATCTTGAAGGTCTCTTCCAACCTGGTAATTCTGTGATTCTGTAATTCTGTGATTCTGTAATTCTGAGCTCATGTCATCTCCCTAAGGGGAGGAAAGCTGGATGGTTAGGAGTGATCCCTGGGGAGGTGTGCTGTTCAACTGGAGTTCTCTGACAACAAAGACTTGGAAGTCCCCTCAGCTGCAAAAATGAGCAGGCAGACCTGACTGAAGACATGCTTGCAGGTAAATATAAGATCTACGGCTGTGAAACGCACAGGGAGGGAAAGAAGATGGGAGAGAAACCTCCCCTTCCTTCAGCAGGGAGGCTAATTCTGCCTCTACCCCGTCCTGTGATGCAGCAGACCTCCACTTCAGCTGCTCTGGTGAGAAGCTCTGAAACAGATCCACAGGTAGAAGAAAAAGGAATGGACCATGTATCAAATGAAGAAAGGGGAAAAATAAATGATGAGCAAAAGCAGAGCTTAAGATATTTTCCACTGCTTTGAAAGGATAAGACACCTATAAAAGCAGGAAGACAATATATAGTCATAAGACTGATTTTTTCTACTCTTTAAAATTTCTGTATATTCAAGTTTGGCCATGCATGTTCACTTTGAAACAATTTTCCAGTACCAATAACTGTGCTTTGGTAAGAGCATATGACCTCTGCAACAGATCCTACTGGACTTCTGTGGGTAAGTTAACAAAAAAAAAAATCAAACTGAGACCTGAATTCACCCTTGTCACATTTTTCATTACTTCCTGTGCTAGAAAAAAAACCCAAAACCCAACCCTTATGAATGAGAGATGCCTGCCACATTAGTTAGAAAGTAAAACCACTAGCAAAAATATTGCTGCTTTGTGGTGCACAGGGCATTCAGAGTATTAATTTCAGTTCACCACAAATTTAGCAGGGTGCCAAGCAACATCCTTCAAAGTTTGAGTAAATCTGTAGCTGAAACTGGATCAAGGTCCAAATTTCATAGTATGGTAAAAAATAGTAACTTCAAAGAGTTGACAGATTACTATGCAGTCTTCCCCAAAACCCAAATATAAAGCTGATTTACTACAAGATTATTTCATGTCAAATTAAGAAACATTTTTTTCCAGTTTGGTTGCCAATTTTACAACACTTTGACGACAAGCTAACTATCTGATCTCAAATTAAATCAGCAGACTTGTGACATTATAACTGTTCTCTTAAAAAGTAGAGCGCATGGAGAGGAAAGGAGAAACAACAGCAACGATTTTAATGGGACTTCCATCTAGACTCTAAAATTATTCCCTGGTAAGATACTAGTTTACCTCTTCCTGAATAAAATGAAACTGTAATAGATGTCATCAGGATATGCAAGACAGCCCTGTGGAAAAACAAAAGCTTGATAGCATTCACATTCCTCAAAGAAATAACTTACCATTGAAAATATGACTCACAATTACCAAAAGCTCAGATGATTAACTTAAGAGTTCCAAGAACATGTCCTCCGCTGTTAAATATCAATCACAAAGTGCAGCATAGCCATTAATATTCAAGACCTTCACCACCAGGAAACAGAGCACCATTTGAATACTCTTGCTTAAAATTTATTGTCACATTTCAAAATGATAGATGAGATGTTTTCCAAAGTTTTGTTTCATGGAGTTGTTTTGATTGTCTTCTGAAGTACATGAAGTACACAAGCCCTATGATGAACGATTGAGGGAGCTGGGCTTGTTTAGCCTGGAGAAAAGGAGACGCAGAGGTGACCTTATCACTCTCTACAACTTCCTGCAAGGTGGCTGTAGTCAGGTGGGGGTTGGTCTCTTTCTCCAGGCAGCATCTGACAGAACGAGAGGACACAGTCTAAAGCTGTGCCAGAGGAAATATAGGTTGGATATTAGGAAAAGGTTTTTCACAGAAAGAGGGGTGAAGTACTGGAATTGTCTGCCCAGGGAGGTGGTGAAATCACCATCCCTGGATGTATTTAAAAAAAGATTGGATGTGGAACTCGATGCCATGGTTTAGTTGAGGTGTTAGGGCATGGGTTGGACTTGATCTTGGAGGTCTCTTCTAACCTGGTGATTCTGTGATTCTGTAATGAAATTATGCTAAGACAGAAGCTTTCTGATGATAAGAAAAAAAAGGGATCTACATTTATGAAACAGATTTTTTTGCTCCCTCAGTGTCAGTGTGCTGGAATCAAATTCATGAGGCTCTTGAATCCAGGGCAGATAGAAACATCTCAAAGGGTCACTGCTGTCACTCTTCCCATGTGCCTGATTTCACCTGTCCCCATGAATAAGTATTATCTCTATTGCTCACTGAAATTGTCATAAGGGATGGTCCCAATTTCTGTTTTTTCCTGTGTTCTTCCTTACTCAACATGAGCTTCCTCCTGTTGCATGCATACTGCAACTGAAAATAAAATGTAGGTTAACTGCAAAAAATTGTACAGTTTTAATTTTTTTCTGTTAATTTGGTGGAACTTTCATAAAGGCGCCTACTCTCCTTCTGCTTCTCTCTTCCAATAAATTTACTTAATGCAGGAAGCTTTTAATTAATTTCTGTGGTAAATGTTAATGATATTTATTGAGAAATTATAGAAGGAGAGCAATTATTCACACACCGTGTAATTTAAGTATTATCATCTTAATGATTTACAGGGACTCTCAGAATGAAGTGAAGATTTATAATGAAGATACCATCCCTCCTCTCTGTTCCCCTTCTTTCCATTCAAGGAACTAAGAACAAGAAACCTAGCAGGAAATTCAAAAGTTTCAAAGGAGTAAATAGATCCAAAGCGCCTATGGCTTGGTAAAGGTAGAGTAGCAAACACTTAAAAGGTCACAGTTCAGCAATATTATGCTGCACTTTAAAAGGAATGATCTGTATTCATTTCAAATCCCCAAATAAAATTCAACACAGATCCTTCCTTAATATAGAAGTGTGATATTTTTCTTAAAAATGAAATTTAGGCTGCATTTTAGATCTAGATTTGAAAATTTGAATTAGACATTAAAGTCCACGTACCTTTTTTAACATGAAGCAGACTCTCATTTCAGAAGATTGGGAAAAGCTGTTAAAGGTTGATAAGAGAAATGGCTGAGTAAGAAAGAAGGCTTATCCAGAAGAAAACCATATGCACCAATTACTAGAAATCTCATTAAAGAGGTTAAGACAACTGTCTTCTTTTGATCTAGTTTAGCACAGAGATAGGGGTAACCAAATACTGAAGAAAAGGAAGAGCCTATTTTTCTCTTCTAGGAAGAACTATGTGCATCCTGGGAGCTCCAGTGATGTTACAAGCACATTGAAATAAAATTAAAATACCACCATCACCTAACATAAACCCAGGCAGCATAATCTATTAAGCAAAGCATTTAAAACTAACTTGCTGGCATCTTCTGTTAGATGCAAATAAATAATGTATAAAAATGACAATTATTCCTTTCCACAGAACTAACAGAAAAATGTACTTTTTCATTTCTTTTGGACCAACTTGTGTACAACTTTTCACTTCTTTCAGCTCCTGGAATTTGTTGCAGAACTTTTCCAGACATCGCATTTCATGCCTTCCCTCCACACCCCCGTTTCAACTTTTTGGTTTTTATTAGCTGGAATAGCACAGCTTATTACATATTAAATCAATCAGTCAATCAATCAATCTCCTTGAAATTCCCATCCTTTCACCAAGATCTTTTTTACACCTGCTCCTGCAGTCTAGTCTGTGTAATTTCAGCAAATGTCACCGTCAAACAAATGCCCTACTAACATGCTCACAGCAGGTGACGTGTGCATTAGTATTAATTAGCCAATACCATTCCATTTCTTTGTCTGATGAGCTGTGTTGCTTCCCGACATACTGTGGCTGGTGCTTTCTGCAGAACATCATCAAGACACCAGGTGTAATGACATGGCTCCATCTTTCTTTGGCAGAGAGAAGGATTTGGTTTTATGCTTGCTATGCTCTAACGTTTCGGCCTATGAAGTCAGCCAGTCTGTGCTGCAGATTTGATAGTGTTCTGACTACAAGCAACCAGAAATTTCAAATCTTCTTAAGCAAGAAGGAAAGCTCCCTACAAGTATGTAAACATGTCCGCTGTGTTGTGCTAGTCACAGCTGCACACCACCACATTTTGCAGAATGGTTTATTAGACTCACTTTTATTCCTGCAATCCAATTGCAGAAAAATAAGATTTACACCCAGCTAGAGGATACTGCTCAAATAGCAGACAAAAGCTTCATGTATACTTCTCACATTAACACACATTATGTGAAGAATTCATATGCACAGATAAATTTGGGATAGAAGAAGGAACAGTTTATGTGCTGGATGTCAATGGCAGAAACAGGCATATTCAGTCTGTGTGAGGAACCTTTTCTAGAAGAAACAAAAGAATAATTCAGACCTTCACTGAGCATATTATCTATGAACCTGAAAAACTAAATTTGAATCTTTCCAAACATTTTGTTTCTCACTTACCCCACAGTCAGCAGCTCCTGGGAAACTGAAATACCTGAGAAATTATATGTGAAGAAAAAGGGAAGAGAAACAGAGACGGGACTAGTCCCCCAAGATTCTGCTCCCAGGTTGAGTTAGATTAAGAAAGTCATCCTTTTCCCACCTTCATGTGCTCGAGTCTAGAGAATTCCATGTTGAGAAGTCCAGCTTGGATGTGTACTTAACCTGTCATCAGAGTCATCAGCATCATGAAAGCTATAAATCACATCACTCTTTGGTACAAAATCTCTACTGTTCTAGTTACTGCAGATGTTACTCTTGTGACATCACTGCCCATCTGCCCTGGATGCAGATGTCATCATCAGCTTTGGGCTACCACTTATCCCATCCAATTCCAATCATAAAATTACTGCATATAGGACTCAGACTTTTCAGGCATAGAATAAATTAAAAATAAATTTATTTTGCACAATTTTATTTCTTAGAGAATTCTGTATTTGCTGCCACTCTTGATTTATAGGATATAAACTTAAACTTGCCTGTATTTCATCTAAAATACCAGGATCTATGATGCTTTGAAATATCATTATGACTCACATATTTCAAATTATATCTTTCACAATACATATTTTTAATACAGCGGTAGTAATAATTATTCCTCATGTAAAGGTTAACAAACTACAATTGAAAAAAAATAATTTAAGCAAGAAAAGAATCTGTGTTCTAATTTATGACCATAAGAATAGTCATTTATTTTTTTAGCTTCTAGTGATTTCTCAGCCCAAGTTCTGGGCTTGTAGCTTGTAATCCTTGCTCAGAAACTAATCTGGACTTTAGGCAACCATAGAAATGAGTACATTTATTGTCCATGTGGTTTGGTTCAATCCTTCTACCCTGTCTTGTTAAGTTTCTTCTTACAAAGCTCTGACATGAAATAGTGGCTTTTTTGCATTTCTCAGTTCTCCTGACCAACAATAGATACAAAAGACTTGTTATGCGAAGATTCTTTTGCCTTTTGAACTATCTTCTCCTGCCTCTGGATGTAGTAGAACTATCTGTTTAGAGCCCTGAAGACACATACTGACCTCTGTCCTATTTTGGAGACAAAAGTGTATATTTGTTCCTGTAACTCCAGGCCATAAACCCTCTCTGCTACTCAGGTGAAGATGAACAGCCCACATGGGTAGGGATGGCAACAGAAAGGCCCCAGAAGCTTTAGCAAGAGAATTGCAGTGCATATACAGGAAAGCAGGGCTTGATGCTCTCTGCATTGCTAAACACACACAGAGCCCCCCTTGAAAACCATGTCTTGCAATTAATGTTGTACTGGGCTGCCTGGGTCATGTTGTCAATGACAGGCCTATTATTTCAGCCTCTGTGGACTCAAGCAAGTGACATCCCATTATTATGCTTGATTCACGTTTTCAGACATTTCTTTGAAAAATGAAGAGTGGAGATGTGCCTCATTTAATGGAAACAGGGATTACTTCTTTAATCATTAATGATAAGTTTGTATGTTTTAGAAGGAATACACTACTAAAGCCTAATACTGTTATAAATATTCATTACCTAGACATAAAAGGTCTTCAATTTTCTTTTATTTTAATCATTTCCAAGAATTTGTAATCAAGTGTCTCTGGAATCCTCCTTCTCATAAGAGTATAATCTGGACATTTCCAGGTACATCAAAACTGAGTGTGTAAAATCCATTGCAGATATCTTATCTTGGAACAGCAGAGGCAGGAATGATAATAGTAAGGTACAGTTATGGCAGAAGTACAACATCCTGACTGCAGCTAAAGCATGAACAATGTTGGCAACTAATTGCCATCACCGAGGGAACACTGCAGTCACAGTCTGTTAACTCTCTCAAATCTATCATTAGTTACTGAATAGTAGCTAAGGAAGTGTAATTCAGGTAATGAGGAGGACATATAAAGCAGCAGCACACAGAAGACACCAAAAGCTATGTCTCTGTGCTAATCCTTGGATGTGATACAAAAGAAGTGGCAGGAGGACATCTTCAGCATGGGAACATGACTTTGGATGGGTTCTAACTATGGTCAGAGTAGGTACTGTCATTAATATCACCCATGCCTCCAGGGGTAAATTATCCCATTGCTACTCTGATGTCCTGTGTAACTACAATTCACTCCTTCTATTTGCTCCAGAACAATCTTCAAAGCTTCTTGTGACTTCTGACAGCAGTATATGAAGATACACAAACTCCCATCTTCTCTGAGAGAAGAGGCAACTCAAAGCCTGAGGAAGAATCAGCAGCACCCTCTCACTCTCCAGAAAAACTCATCACATTATAACTGGAGTACAGCTCAACAAAAATTGCTTCCCTCAGTTTCAAGAAGGAACTGGCAAACTGCTCCACAGGGAAAGCATAGAGTTTTCTGTGTAGTGAACTATGAAATACAGATTAATTTTTATCCATTGTCAGTCTTGCACTAGACTGTTGTGGTGAGTGAGGTTCCTGCGGTGGTATGGCATGCCACAGCCTTCTCGGAGAGCGCAGTGAGGCTTGCTTGGGGAGAGCAGCTGTCCCGCTTCCCGTGCCTCTTCCAGGCTGCCCCTTGCATCCTCCGGAAAGCCGAAGCCCCGCAGCGTGGTGACGGTAAAGGAGGCGAGAATGCTCTCCGCATGGTGGCTGCAGAAGATCTTTTATTTCATGGTGGCTCCCAGAAGCCTAGAGCCAGCACATGTGCTCGCTCCCAAAGGTAGAGAGCCAGCACATGGCATGGTTCTCCCAGGCAGAAGCCAGTGCCCCAAGGCAGGGTAGAATGCGAGACAGTGAGTCACATGGCATGCAGGGTCCTTTATCCGGGGCGAAGGGGGCAGGGAGAGCACATGGACCAATGGTCACAGGGCACAGGGGCGGTACATGGGCAGAGTTGGGGTAACAGAATCAATGGGAGAAACCTGAGGGAGTGGTTAGGGCTAGGGGCGGGGAAGGGGGGACCCACTTGGAAAGGTAAACACAAGAGACGGGAAAAATACAACACTACACTAGACAAATGCAGGACATGACAGGATCAAGTCGCAATGGTTTTAAACTGAGAGTAGAGTTTAGGTTAGATACTAGGACGAAATTTTTTACTCGAAGAGTGGTGAGGCACTGGAACAGGTAGGCTGGGTAAGTTTTGGACTCCTCATCCCTGGAAATGTTCAAGGCCAGGTTGCATAGGGCTCTAGAGACAATCTGGTCTAGTGGAAGGTGTCCCTGCCTAAGGCAGGCGGGTTGGAATTAGAGGGCCTTTAAGGTCCCTTCCAACCCAAACCACTCTGTGATTCTTGGTCATTAGGATAGTGCAATAACACAGGTTGGTAGGCTGCCTTTCATTTCTAAACATACAATTATCCACCTTAAAGTTATCATGCACCAGAAAAAAATACCCAACAGCTAAAAGGAGTCCAAAGTGTTGAACATATAGTAAAAACCAGACTCTTAAAGAACTGAAAGCTTAGAAGATGAGATAGAACAGAGGCAGAGGAAAGAAGGAAGAAATTGAGATATAGAATGATTAAATGGCAAAAGAGGAATGGAAATAATAAAAATAATAAAGAATTGACAGTAGGGGTGGGTTAGTAGGTATTTGCACTGGGCTTTGGAGGAATCTTTTCACATTAGTCAAATGCAAACCCTTCCAAAAATTCTCACATTTTAGCACCACAGTTTCACACACTTCCTTGACCCTCTCCATTCTTTTCTGTACTTCTGCTCTGTAGAAATATGCTACAAAGTGTATATGAAAATGTTTAGGACTAAAATTTATCCTATTTGTCAAATTAAATTTTTATCAATAAATTCCTTCTTTTGAAAACACTTACGAGCCTTTTCAGTTCCTTCATTTCAGCAACTGGAAATTAATTTCTAGAGCTCTCTCTGATATTCCTTATGACAACTGTATAATTTTATAAATAAGTGACCCACTTTACTGTGACAAGAACTATATGTCTGAGAACTGTTTATCCAGAAGGTTGAGAAGTTCCTTACCTTGATGCAACATATGCTTTACCAGATGTTTCACAGGTGTCCTGGGTTACAGTGTATTCTATTACCATCCTAATGATCTGTTGAAACCAGGTGTAGCAATGTTTCCCGCCTCCTCCCTCCAGACTATCTCCTGTTAATGGGCCCATTAATGCCTTGCCCTGTGACTCACCATCCCATTGTGAGATGCTCCGCCCAGGGGGAAGGAGCCAAGCATTCCCATGTGGATATAATCAGGGGTTTGGAACAGCACAAGTAGCCTTTTCCAGTGGACTCCCAGAGGAAGACCAGACCCTTCTACACCACCACTGGGCCTTCAGGGGAAGATCAGACCTTTTCTACAGAATCACTGCTTCAATAGGACCATCACTCCAGGAGGACTGCAGCCACCATTTAACTGGACTGCTACCAACCCCCTGACTGTCAGGGGGTCAGGTTGTACTCTGACTCTGTCAGTGGGTTGTTTGTTTGTACTATTGCATTTATTTTATTTTTCCTATTAAATTGTATTTCTGACTTGGAGTCTCTCACTAGTTTGCTTTCAAACTAGTACAACAGGTAAGACAACCATGCTGATAAAAACAAATTGCGCTGAAAGTGAACTTTTAGTGAGCTGATTTGGATTTTATGTTAACCTTAGGATGGACTGATTCTATCACTCCCTGAAGGTGGGTATCTGAATTTGTTTTTCATGATTGGGGTTGTAATGAGCTGTGCAAGAAATTGTCCACTGTCTGCCCCTTCAGTTGTCAAGATCAATAAATGCTTTTGAGTGAAGCATTTATAAGGCAAAAATGCACACACTGATGCCTTCATGGAGAGAAAAATATATCACAATTACAATTGTTTTTTAAGCCATCTTATTACCTTCAGTTCATGTTAATTAGATCCACAATAAAATTTTCACTGTGTTGATGAACTGTAACAAAAAAAGCTCATAAAACCTGCAGTTATTTCCATTTGCTCAGTGCCATTGGACTGTGTGGCAAAAGGGAGTAAGTTCTTACTGAAGCTCTCAGTTAAACATATTCCCTGAGAAAATAATAAGGTTAGTTTGATTTTTCAATTTTTTTCTTTTCCTATATACAGTGGGCAGTAGCTGTCATCTTTATAAACTGTCTTGCTTTTCATACTATTTTATTGATCAGTAATTCGTCATTGTAAGTTCCTTCACTAACTTTGCTTTATCAGTGAGACTTTCTTGTCCAGCTATTTAAAAATTATTTTAACTTTGTTATAATGTTATAAAATCATTGATAAGAAATTTTTATTTTGATGTCAATATTTCAATAAAAAGTAATTAATAAACAGCAGAACCTTTATACTACACTATTATGAAGGGATGGAATAATCATTATGGAGCATGATCGCGGGCAGGAGCGGCGGCCGTGTGGGGCCGGGCCCCCATCCTTCCGCAGGCTCCCACGCTGCTGAAGCCAGGACCACGGGCGGGAGCGTGGACAGCACAGGGCTGGGATCTATGTCACCATGGCTGAGGGCGGGAGCGGCGGGCCCAGGGCAGGGCCCTTCCCCCCGGCTCCCACATTCCCAAAGAAGGGAACGTGGGTGGCGGCGGCGCTGGGAGCAGCCTCCCTCCATGCCGGACCTGGGGGGCCGGCCCCAGCCCTGGGATCGCGCAGGGCGGGGCCGCCCACTTCCCACACGGTGCCTACATCACTGTGGCTACAGGCGAGAGCAGCGACTCAGCCTCCCCCTCTCCCCCGGTTCCCACAGCACCGAGACCAGACATGAATCTGGTAGCAACAGGAAGGAAGCCATCTTAGCAGCCCCAGCAGAAGAATCTGCAAAAGCAGCTGCAGTGTGACAGCTCAGCTGGCACTGATCTCCAACGTCAACACCAACCAGCAACCTCATCCTTTTAAATTTACCATTTTTATGTTGTATAAAAATTAACTGTAAGAGTCCTTGGGGAAAAAGCCCTTCCCTCTTCAATTTAGTAAGAAAGGGGGAGAGGTGGTGTTGTATTTCTCCATTCTTTTTCTTACCATATTGCCTGCCCTTTCCACATGGGTCTCCCTTCCCCACCCCTAGTCCTAACCATTCCCTCGGGTTTTTCTTATTGGTTCCTTTACCCCAACTCTGCCCATGTACCACCCCTATGCCCTGAGACCATTCGTCCATGTGCTCTCTGCGCCTCCCTGNTCAATTTAGTAAGAAAGGGGGAGAGGTGGTGTTGTATTTCTCCATTCTTTTTCTTACCATATTGCCTGCCCTTTCCACATGGGTCTCCCTTCCCCACCCCTAGTCCTAACCATTCCCTCGGGTTTTTCTTATTGGTTCCTTTACCCCAACTCTGCCCATGTACCACCCCTATGCCCTGAGACCATTCGTCCATGTGCTCTCTGCGCCTCCCTGTTCCCCAGATAAACCGGAGGCCCCGTGCCATGTGCTTTCCCTGCTCTCTGCCTTGGGCCACCAGCCTCTCTCTGCCTTGGGGCACCAGCCATGTGCTGGCTCCCTGCCTCTGGGGATCAGCCTGTCACCATGGAATAAAGATCCTCTGCAGTCCCCATGCGGGGAGCCTTCTCGCCTCCTTTATCATCACCGTGTTGTGGGGTCTATAGCTAGCTGGAGCAAGCGAGGGGAGCCTGGAAGAGGCTACAGGATGTGGCATAGCTGCTTTCCCCAAGAGACCCCCGCAGTGCTCTCCGGGAAGGCTGGGGCATGCCATGCCACCACAGGAAACCCTCACACTGGAACACGATTACTACAAAAATACCTGAACAGTTCTTTGTTATAAATTGTGGTGGAAATGGAGGCAGTGGTGTGTGTTTTCTCTTATCTTTTTCCAGAGTATCCTAATAACACAGCTGGGAAAGGGAATTGGACACTGTTGATGAAAGAGAATTTATATGCAAAGACACTGGAATTTTCCAAGCCATGGGATGAGAAAATGTTATAGTAGGATGATCTGTGCAAAAGAGGAGCCATATGTTTTGAGTGCTATTGATTTTTCTTCTTTAGATTGAGTATTGATTCCTCCTGTCTGTCCATTGATTAGTGCAAAAGTCTATTTTTCACGTACAAGGGAGTAATTTTCATTGCTTTGCTGCCTTTTATTCCTCGGCAAAATCCCTATAGATGCTACACTTCAGGAATTTCTAGGCATACGTGACCTTTTAATCATTATATGCATATCTATCAGCTGAAATCTCATGGCAGGAAATGAGATTAAATTGCTCTGAACGAAGAATCAGGTTTTCCAAGTTGTAGGTCTGAAGCATGGCATCCAAACACAGCCTATCGTTCTGCACAGATACTGCCTTGGCATACTAAAAATAAATTGAAGATTACATGTCCAAAATTCTACAGTATTTTTCTTCATTACTCAAAAGATAGGAAATGCCATCATCTTCTTTAAGAAGAAAAAGTAGAAGCTATTCCTCAGGGTTTGGTCTTCTTGCTCACCAGCCAGCAGTGTTGGCAGCCTTCCTTGGTCTTCCCCGAAGGAATACAACTGCTTCTCCACCCTGCGCAAGAAACTGCCCCAGCCCTCCTCCTGCAGAGACATAGCCCCACAGCCCCCCCAGCACAGAGATGGACATCAAGAACATGGTCAGGCCCTTACAGGAATTTTTCTGCCATGTATACACCATTATTTGATTTTAATACAAAAGTCAGAAAACAAATATTGACTGCTGTTTGGAAGTTTATACTTGTGGCTACCTCTGGGGGCTAGATGTCCTTCATATTTTGTTTATTTGCATTACGTTGCTACAGCAAATACAAACAGCCAGTTAAGCCTACAATGAACTCATACTCTAGAGAGGCACAAAGGTTAGTCTGATAAAAATGAGGACTGTGGAGGGGGAAGAGTGTTCTTAGTTGTTTTGCTGGGTTTTTTTAATTACTCTGCAAGAATTTTATTGCTTTATTTTCAGCCCAACAAATTTGGTATTTATTTTCCAGAAGAAATTAAAGAAAATTTAACATTGCTAATGTGTTTTCCACTTCAGAAATGTATTTGAAACATGACAAAAACCCCTGCTTTCAAGTATGTTTTCTCCAAAGCCAGTAATAGGTTTTAATGGCTCAGAAAGAATATCATAATACAGCATCATAAAACCTAATCTACCATGAGAAGAATAGTAATATCAAATGGCCTCTCCTATAGAAATGAATTGTAATTAATTACCTAATTTGTTGGAGCATTTGTAATATACATTTAATGACACTACTGTCTGGCACAGCCTTCCAGACAGTGTTCTCAGGAAACACGATCTAAGCATAGCCTCAAGCTGATATTATCAAATGACTCACCATGCTGCGTAAAAAAATCCAAATAAAACAAGAAGCTAATGTTTCAGCTTACAGGGCCTCAGGAAAGCCTGTTTTCACCCTAACATTTCTCACTGGCAGCCCCATCACCTCTGCCTTTTTATCTGGAACATGCAATAAATAAGTATTCAGCACTGGCCTGATCATAGGTAGCACCAAGAAAACAATAGACCATTACTATATATCACACTCCAATTACTAAAGATTTTGCCATGTGTCTAACAGTCTGATATAACCAGTCCATTAGGCTTTCTAATGGTGGTGTTAAATAAAGGGTGAACAAATAGTACTAGAACAGTTAGAAGCCCCTGGGCAGCTTTGCATCTTCCCATGCCACTCCTTTTAATGAGATTATGCTATTGCTTCAGTCGATAGAAACTGTCGTTTGAAGGTTTCCAGTTCTCCTGCCCTATTGTGTTGAACTGACAAGGCAGATGTATCTAAATATTTACCCTTTTGTCTATTTTGTTCAACAGAGTAAAGTTCTTGCCCTTTATTCCCACTTACGTCATTGCCTCTTTTTGCCAGATGGAACAATGCATCTCTCCTAATCCAGTAGGGAATCTCTGGTGCAGACCCTTCCTGGAATCTAATGCAGCCCCTGAATCTCTCAGCTTCTTTGAGAGACAACATTAGTCATACAAATGACCCCTGCATCAGTGTTCTGGCAAGGCATTGTAAGAGTTTATTCAATTATGCTATGGTTTTTTTTCCAATTAGAGGAATGTCCATCATTTTTCTTTACTTTGATTAAAAATAGTAGAGCCTTTCAAACTCAGAATAACTACATCAAAATTTTACTTAAGACTTGGAAATGTAAATTCAAAAGATAATATATGAGACAAGTAAAATAATTGAAGAAGTATTAGATTAGAATAAAAATATTTACAGGACTGTAAAACTAAGTTTCCTTTAGAAAGGCTATAGCATGGTTGGTGTGTGTTATACAGAATGAAACACCAGAGAATAACATTCAGTAATGTTCTCCATCAGAGTGAAACTGCGTTAACTGCTAAGCTATAGTATAAACAAATGAAGAAAATGACAAAACTGATTTTAAATGTCTGAATCTCACAGACTGATTATTGTTTAGTTTAAGCTATAATGAACAGTAAACTATGGACATGCTGTTTACTTTTAGAGATGTTAGTATGCCAAAAGACAGCAGTTAAGCAGATCTTTAGTTTAGATTTATCTGACAAAACCTGTTAAATTATTGTAAAAATTCAACTTTGATAACCTACACTAACCAAGTCCAGAATGATAGTGTATCTCATATGTAAAACACAGTAAAATGTTACATATAACATTCTGGCACATACCATTTGTTTCAGCAGTGTTTCTTTCTTTTAAATTCTGCTCATTTAGTAATTATAAAAGTAATCAACAAGCCTTCTGTCCATAGGTCTTCTATGAAGCTAATGGATTTAGTAGGAACCATGACAAAACCCAGCATTGTAGTACAGCAGTGATGCAGTACTGCACCAAAGGTACCTCCTTTCAAGACTAGAAAATACTC
The DNA here is from genome assembly GCA_013397725.1 of Rhagologus leucostigma. Taxonomy (NCBI): domain Eukaryota; kingdom Metazoa; phylum Chordata; class Aves; order Passeriformes; genus Rhagologus; species Rhagologus leucostigma. The sequence continues at coordinate 198,294 of VZTD01001193.1, read as the reverse complement.
TGGCATATTGCTTGCTCTCATTTTGGGTAACCTGCATGATATAACACCTTGGGTGTCATCTAGGGGTGACTGTGACTGTGGTTTGCAATGTATTTTACTTTATAGACAATTTTTCCAAACCATTTCACAGTTGTCATTGAGCAGGCTTTGGAATAATATCAACCAAAGATTACACGAGAATTTGTGCTCTGTAGTGTTTTGCTCAGTTTGGTAGGGATTTCCCTAATGACTCAAGCAAAACGTAGTCAAGGATACAAAGAGGCTCTGTCACCTCTTTGTGACACAGCCTCAAATAGAAGACCATTTTTAAATAAGTGAGTGGTGCTCCAGAACTTCCTGGTGAGGAAAGGGGATCCCTTGGAAGCTCTCATGAGCCACAGTTAAGCAAATGGGGGCAGAGACTGTAGTTTCCTCCAGTCTATCAGCTGTTAGCTCTCAGTCAGTAGGAGCTTTCTTTGTTCTTCTAAGAAGGAACCAGTTAAAAATCTGAAAAGGGCAAAATGCAGAGTGTTCACAGAAGTCACAGAATCAGAAGAAAAATTCTGTCCCTTGAGTAAGTTGAGGCCTGGAGTCATTTGGTGGTAAGTGAAAACCAAAAGCTACTGGAAATGGGACTGCACACACAGACGGAAGCCACATCCAGGGATGGCAGAAGTTTCTGATGCAATTGACAGGTATTAGGGCAACCTACATATTAAACTTCACAAATACATGTTATGTGTGGTTTAGACTGGCCTCATTTTAGATACCTAAACTGTAGATTTCTACCTCTGACCTCATTGCCGGACGTTCTTGTAATTGACGGTATGAAAGAGTTATATAGATAGTGTTAGGGCATGTTTCATCCTAGCTGCTCTAGCCTTAGAGGAATCTCATTTTACAAATGCATATTTCATTTCACTCATTAAAAATTAATTTTAGGGCACCGGTTCAGTCACAAAGCCAGATCCACATTATAGTCAGTCACATCAGATCAGGTGTAAAGCTGGAAATGCCAATGTCCCAAACCACAAATATCTTAGCACAAAGAATCTGAAAAGCTTATAGTTCATGGGAAAAAAAGGAAAGCGGAAGAACTTCTAACAGCTAAAAATCATCAGCCACTTAGTATGCTATGAGGAAGCCAACAGATATTGAATTTGGACTTGTTGTTACTATGACTTCATACAACATCAAATAATGATTAAAGCAGGGTGTGAGGGAGTTGTTATGCTGTATTACCCTGGCATATCACTTAGATGAAAAAGAGATGGTAAATCACAAATCATTGACTGGTCTACTTGAACAACCTTCACCACTTCAGGCATTGTAAGAAAGCCAAGTGGTGATGTGAAAGTTCTTGATGTTAAGAAACAGTCCTAAAATAATCTCTCTCATGTTCACAGCACAATAGTTAAAAACAGGAAGAAAAACTGTAGCAGTTTAAACTTTTCATACATTATCATTTTCAACACACCTGAGCGTGAAATGAAATGCCTCCTGGTTGTCTCAGTTCCGCAAGAGCCTTTTAGATTCATAAAAGTGTTAAAGACTTTTCAGACTTAAGAAATGGCCCTCATTTAAGACACGAGAATTAAAGCCATGCAGTCAAGTAACTGTCTTCAATTCCACAGAACAAATAAGAAATATTTGGTAAGAGGATAAACAGCAGCTGCATAACCAACCAGGACTGGAAAGGACAATCTGGGTCACAACATCCAGTCTCATTCTAAAATCTCCTGAATTTACAAATCTCCATCTAAAGAAAAAAAATTTTTTTTTGTCCTAACCCTTTAGTGAAAGTCTGTTGCAGAACCATCACTGAACATTTAAACCAAAGATTAGATTTTTTTTTTGGTCATAATTAAAACAGGAATTTCTGCAGTTTAGCAGAAATTAGCAAATTAAATTAGCAATTAGGCTAGGCTAATTGAGAAGAATGCTACCTTTTTTATAATCTCTGACTACCTTGCTTTCCATATCAGCTCGTATGTCACAGTGAACCTTTTACTCAGTGCAGCTTTCTCTTCAGAATGCTTCTTTGAACACCATTATTTCTTTGGCTTAAAGAGAATATCTGTGTGCTGATTTTGGCTGGGGTAGAGTTAATTTTCTCCACAGTAGCTAGTGTGGGGTTATATTTTGGATTTGTGCTGGAAACGGAGGGATTTGTGCTTGATAACACAGGGATGTTTTAGCTATAACTGAGCAGTGCTTACACAGGGTCAAGACCTTTTCTTCTCCCCATCTTCACACCAAAGGAATATGTGATAATGAGCATAATATGAATCATTTTTACTGCTTTATTTATTACAACTATGATATATAACTTATCAGAAATGACAACAGATTGGCCATCAATGTAGTGCAGTCTTCCATAACAGTGTGCCGTTCTCTTTTGAATAGTTGGAGTCATACCAAGCAAAATCTCCCTGACTGCCAGAATTCTGTCAAGAGTTAACTTTATCTTCTCTCAATACTCAGTCCCATATAAACATCTATATTCTCATTATATTCCCAGAAGTGTTTATTGGTCATTATTTTCTGTAGTTCCAGTGAAAATTCTGTGCTTAACCACTAGGGAAAAGAAATGACACCATAAGAGTTAGATGTGCAATAAGGCTTTATGGAGACAGATTAACAGTCAGCAGACAGATGAGGAATTAGGTCTTGAAATGAAAAAGTTGAGAGTTTGAGGTGAGAGGGTGTAAAGATTTAATGTTGCCCAGGAGATGAAAAACCACATTAAAAAAGATTTGTCTGCAGTACCTCACTGAAGAAATTTGTTAGCATAACAGCGGAGGAAAATTGCAAAGAATTGAGTGAGTAATAAACACTGATGCTTAAACAGAAACAAAAGGCAAATGCACAATCAATATTTATTTGCAAAGACATATGGGGAGAAGCACTTCTTACCCTTCAGTGTTACGTTAAGTGTAAAAGGGGTCTTGCAATAACCAGGTTTTGCCATTGTTCTGGTTAAATTATGTAAATTCTGGAAAGCAGCTGAACTTAAACATGTGTGACTGCAGTGAAGTCACTTTCCAAACCTGGAGAAAAAGGCTTCAGCAGGCTCTGTCTGAGCTATAACCAAATCACCACAAAGAAATTACACCCACAACCTACACTTAGACAAAACCTGTCTAAATGAAAGAGGCATTCAAAAAACTAAACACATTTGAAAACAGGAGCTGTGTTATTTCAGCCTGCTCTAGTGTGGACTTGGACTTTATTTTTTGTTTGAAAGCCCTATAGCAAGGCCCACTTGGTCTATGTGAGTTCAAAAAGAGAAGAACTTTGTTTGAGACACCCACACTGGTCAATATGGGAACTCCTTGAAGGTCTCCTTCACCTAAAATGTATATGCCCAAGAAGATTAAGTGGCTGCTGCCACTGGGCATTGCATTCCAGGTTTAATCTGTTGGCCATATTCATTATTTCCTTCTGTATGACTTACTTCACAGAAGAGATTGCTAAAAGCCTATACATGGTGAAAGTCCACCTGTTACTTGTGGATATAAAAAGCCTCCAGAGAAAAATGTGGAAGTTGAAAATACAGAAGCAATTATTTTAGGAATGACAAAAGCAGATTTTACTTACTACTTTTTCCTCCTCTAAATAATTCAGCAACTGGGAAATTTCATGTCAGCGATTTCATTATAGGAATGAAATTATTTCACAACCCCCTTTCCTTTCACAATTGACATAGGTTCAGCTCCTCAGAGAAACTCTTAAATTCTTGAATTTAACTACTAGTGCTAATAACCATCAGCCCTTTCACTTTCTTGCTTACATTTCCCTAGCACATGGAAGAATGGATCCTTTAGTGTCTGGTTTATTGCATTTCTGGAGAGAATGGAAAGTGATCTACACTGTAACTAACCGGGCATAATGAGCTTTTACTGAGATTTAGAAGCTGTTAATAACCACGACCTGTGTCCGTAAGATAAAAACAATACCTGGCCTCTTACAGTTTTCCCTCACTTGGTATCTGTCTTGTTCATACTTTATTGTGGCTGTCAGTGCATTTATTGTACGATAAGTTAAGACTTCCCAAATGGAAGATGTATTTCTGGGAAAAACTGCCACCACTGTACAGGCGAGAGAAATACTGTCCTTTAATAAATATGAGCAAGAACTTTGACTGAATGTTAACTTTGACTGAATGTTTTAATCTTTGCACAAAGTATTGAAAACTCTCTTCCTGTAGCAAGGAGGAAATATTAAACCAGCAGGGCAGTTAATGCATTTCCTGGGACTAATATGAAAAAAATAATGAGATAAAAACAGATAAATTATGTTAAAGACGGGATATGAAAATGCAGGCATAACAGTACACCTGCAATAGCTAACAACACAGAAGCAAAAATAAATGGTGCTCTGTAGCACAGCCCGTTAGCGTTAGCATGCTGAGGGCACATCTTCATCCTGTTAATCTTTTCCAACCTTGCTTTTAAAAGTATACATCTTTTTCCTGAAAAGTCCATTTCTAGATTCTGGGACAGCTATATTTCCTCTAAGTGCTGCAGGAACTGTCCTCCTTGTTCTCTCTGTATTTCTGTATCACAGTGGCACGTGCCCCCTTCCCTTCTCGGTCCAGCCGTGCACAGTGGTGGGTTCCAGAAACACAGACATTTTCTCTGTTCCTCTCCTGAGTGGTGGTAGAACAGGCTGGGATAAGTTGCATGCAAGCACAAAAAGGGGTAAGGTACTGAAGGATTGCAAACTATTTTCCCTTTCAAGTCATCCTGCATTAAGTAGCCCACCCTGATTTATTAAGTATGTTATGCTAACACCTAAGGAGACCTGTTTTTAACAGTCTGTGAAGACAAGGGACATAGGGACATCCGCTGTTCTAAATCCTATCTGCCTCCTCTCTGAAATAACCTCCTGCAGATGCTGCCGAATTTCAAAATGCTGCAGCCGATTCTCACACACTCCCCAGGTCTCCAGGTCTCCCTGAGGGATAACAGGGACCTGAGTCCCCACACTGGATTTCCCCTCACAGCTCCAACAGAGCTGATTTTTCAAACCCCTTGGCTTTATAGTTTTTGAGAGATGTAAGTACATTTTTAAGCTGCTGAATCTTTCTTTGCAATATTTTAATCTGTTCTGGTACAAGGACTTCCTGTAACTGCGGGGGAAATCCAGTTCAGATTGCTACTAAGGGAATCTATTATATCATTATAATAGGCAAATTTCTAAGAGGAAAAAAAAATCTCTTTTGTAAATAATATCTCTGCCTCTGTAGATATCTTGGAAATTCAGTATTTTCTTGAACCAGTAAGTTACTGGTGATTATGATGCTTGACTGTGACTCAGTGATTTAAACATGATCAGCCATTATTCTTTTCCTATTGTCTCATTCTCTTGCTGGTAATTAATGTCTTAAATGATGCATTCTCTGGAATATAGAAAAAAACACTGCTTAACCACTTCAGCTTTTTTAGTGTTTTCAGATTCTTTCCCAGAACTCACTTCTGACAAGTATCTTTCTTCCAACTAATTGTTACTTTTTATAGTTTTTCCTCCCTTTCCCACCCTCTTGCACACAAACACATGCACATATACAAATATTTTTTCCCCAGGATGCAAGGCAAGGGAGTGGAAATGGCAACAAAACAAGTCCAGCTTTCATGAAGAAAATAACCTTCTTTAAGCAGAGCTCTAATCCTCTGTCAAGCAATACTAAATGGTTCCAGGTATCACGACTAATAATGAGGTTACTCTCCCTTTTACTGGCACTGAACACACCACCGTACCTTCCAGAAGACCAAGCCTGACACCAGGAAAAGCTGTCCATTTTTGTATTTGTCTGCTTGAACTTATGCTTTCAGAAAGTGAGAAACTTCTGCCAACAAATTATAGTCAGAAAAACACTACTTGATGTCAAAACATAAATAGAGGAGGAAGTCAATGATTCCTAGTATTGGTTTCTTGGAGGAATTTTGTCCTTCATGAATTTCAAAAGCCTGAGCATTCATGGAACAAGATAAAATAGATTTATTTTTTGTCTCTTAATATACAAAATTTATTGTTTCCCCATAATGTAGATCAGAGGAAAATTACGCAGTTGATATTACGTGGAAAGATGAAATCGCTACTTTAATACCTCTTTGCAATTTCTGCAATCTTTGGAATTCTTCTGATATCCTGTTGTCTGGGAGATATATGGGTCACTTCAGAAAGAGTAAATCCAAGCTCTACGAGCTACATGTACTAATTAGATTTTTCAATAAATAATTTAGCAAGCCTGTTTCAGTTGAGAGGTTTCATTAAATACTTGAAAATATTTAACAATTTTGCTTCTTTTTACATCTGACACAGGTTTGTCTCCCCAGAGATGTCCCTAGGTTTTTAAATAGAATTGCACTGTTATTCCAATAAACCATTTGCAGCTATTCTGCATACATTTTGTTTGTTATATTGATTATTTTAATTCTTCTTTTTAAAATTTTTTTAGAGTTCATTGGTATTCACCCTTTAAAGCGGGAAACCTTAACCTGAGGCTTATAAAGGTCTGTCTTGCCTCTGGAAATTTTTCTGCCATGGGATTAATGATAGTTACATAGAAAATAATTAGAGAAGAAAACAGTATTTTACCATTCCACCCTCTTTCACAAATTTGATTTACTCTCTTAATTTGAAATCGCTTTTGCTTCATAATTAAGCAGATTTTGTATTCAATATTCTTCTTTCTTATCACAAACAAGGCTTCAGTCTGTGAAATCTGCATGGGAGTATAAGAATGTTCCTGTTTTGTGGGTGGTGTTTAACGTCATTACAGTGTCTTATTAATGGCTCCGTTGTACTTCTCTGAATAATTAAATTCTGCTAATGGCTGTAGTACTTTCATGAGCAACATTATCCTTTTTTTATTATTATTACTGCCAGTGAAGGATAGGAAGATGCCAACCACTAAAATGCAGGTCTTGTGGAACTGAAGGATATATATTTAGCATAAATCAATCCCATCAGAATGAACTACAGACCAAGTCAAAGAGTTTTTCTGGAAGACTTTCAAAACACCATCAATAAGGTGATGCTACAATTGATTACTTCTCAGTGTGCATTCTAAGATAAATGACCTGTGATTCTATTTAAAAGTTAATGTTGAAAAATCTTCAAATGCTAATAAAAAAGAGAAATACATAACCACTATAAAAAGACCTAAGCAGATATTTCAGGCAAAAAAATACAGGCATGCAGATATACCAAAAAAATACACACAAAGACCTTTTTCAATACCCAAATATGTTTGTTTCACAGGTATTTACAAGGTAAAAGACAATTACTAGACAAAGAGATAAAACAATTAAACTTTGAAGTTAATCCACAAGTTAAAACTTTTAGAGCAACATAAAATTTATTGCTGAATTTTATCAGTTACTGTTTAAACTCCTAAATTTCTCTCTTAATAACTACTCAAGGGCTAAATCATGCCATTAAAGCAATAGCGGGCAGTAGGGTTGTTTGCTTAGAGCTCGTTTGTCTCGGAGGCAGCTTATGGCGGTCCACTCGGCTGTCCATTCCACAATAAAAATGGGAAATACATAGACTTGTGTTCTCCACGAATCTTGACAGTTCAGTAGATGTGCACAGATGTCAGACAAACAAATAGTATGAGACAGACAAACAAATAAATAGGCTGTCCAAACCTCTTTTGGCCTTTGCAGTGTGGAAAGATACTTCGTTCATGGTGTTGTCACCACTGCCAGCCCAGCCAGACTCACACAACACAGCCAGGATGATTTGGAGCCAAAACCAACTTGTCCTGATGGAGCCGTTTCTGGGAAATCAATAACATGTGTGCATTGCATTTAGACTGACAGATAGAGAAACATTTCTATGCCTCATAGAAGGGAGGTACTAAAATACTTTTCCACACAGAAATATTGGATGGCAACAAACAGCGATTTTAATATAAAGGTCTATGAAATATTTATGGGGAGTGCCATTACGGAAAGGCATATAATATTGTCACCTCAAGTAACCAGCAACTGAACATTGTAACCCATTTTGCTCCCTCCTATCTGCCACCCAACTTTGTTTTATTTGCAAACTGGCTTTGGTCCACATTTACCAGGACAACCTAGTTACAAGGGAAATGTTTATATTCAGAATAGATCCACAGTATAATTTTTTTCCCAAAGGATTATGTATTAATCTGAAGATATATGAAAAGCTGCTTTTTATTTTTGACATTCTTATTAAAAGATGGTCTCATTAAAAATGCTGGCTCATTCCAGTGTGTTTAGTTTGGATTGCTAAATAACATACACTTGCAAATATGTCTGGTGACTTATGTAAAATCAGAAATTACTCAACTTGCATACCATTTTCCTACTTCACTGCAGAAATTCCTCCATTGTCAAAGATACCCATTATCAAGAGCTGAATTCACTTCTTTGGCCCACAATAGTTATGATCACCTGCATAACTGTCAGCCAGACTTGGTGGCTAATTGTTTTTCTGAAGTGCATTATCCGTGTTCTGCTAATAGAAATAATGAAAGCTTTAATGTTCATACTGCTTCTCGAGCAGAATGGTGATGAGTGTGTGATTTTTAAAAACAGATTAATTTACTGAATCTAATGCCTTTTTTTTGCAAGAAAATGAGCACATCAATCTTTATAACAGAGAGGAAAGAGAAAAACACTGCCATCTCATTTTCGACCACAACAGAAGTGCATTGTATATTTTATCTTTTAAAAAAAAAGCTCCTTTTTATTGCCCTGTGTAAGAAGAAAGCTGAATAATATAGACCTGAACTTTCCTTGAAACTGCTGTGTTGAACCAAGGTAACACGATCTGAGTGTGTCTTGATCAGCAACAAAAAATAAGCTTTTTCAGTTGAAAGATTTTAGAACTGACTACCTTACTTTAGTTGGAATATTCTGAATCAAAAGACAGCAATTTTAGAACATGCCTATCTTAAAAACACAGGGATGAATTCATTGTGGCCAGGTAAGATTCGATGGTGATGTACCGTTTTAGACCAGTAGAAAATCCAACTCCTCCATTACAAAATTAACACTTGACATAGCATCAACAAAAAAGTATCCACCTCAACAATACTTTGATCACCCCATTTAATTTCTTGTTTCAAAGAGAAACATAAGCAAAGATACAAGGTTTGACCCTCATTCAGATCCATATTGTAACTCGGGATAATCATCCTCGAGAGATAAGAATCTTTGTCTCAATGTTTACTGTGCTGAGACACTGGCCATAGGTATTCAAATACTCTGTACTACCTTTAAGGATATGGCAACCACTAGCAAATGAAATCACCCAACAATGCTAAACTATATATTGGTATTATAATCACAAGACAATTCTTGCATATAAGATAAACATTTTTCAATTTGAATAATACTACTTAGCAATTAATTTCTTATTCACATCTCTAACGCAAATTACTAAAGTACATCAAATATTCACAACTATCATCAATATCTAGCTGACTGATAAGAAATTTCTAATGATAACATGATTAAAGCAAAAATGTTGAATATGATCATAGAATAATTTATTTTGTTCCTTTCATTATAGCAAGAATCCTTGGATGCATATTATAACAAATACCTTCTTCTAGCTGTAAAACACTACAGTGTTGTGAAAAAAATAAGGTGGAGGATTACTTTTTTTAGTAATAACTCAGATTGAAATCTTCTCACTACCACATGCACTTGCTACGCCTCCAAAATGTCCTTTGTCTGTTTAAACAAAGGCCTTGTAATAGTTCAACCCGATTTCCTTCCTCCTACCAACCCTCAGGGGGTTCACTGGATGATCTGACATGCAGAGATTATTATCTATCATAAAGGATGATGAATACTTACAAACCCCCACTTCTGTGGAAATCAGGACCTTTGTGGAGAAGGCCTGGATTTGGTAAGGTGATCTGCTCCAGGATCAGTGCTCATCCTGTTGAGCCATGAGCAGACAACAGGAGTCCACCACAAAAAACCCAAGGCCTCCGCAGTGGCTCGCTTGAAGGAAGCCCAGAGGAAGATAGTAGAGAAGACCATGCTTAACATTTCCCAAACAAAACTGGGATGTCATTTGAAAGATTAAAATGTCTGTGGTTTTTTGCTTTTGAGTGGTAAAACTGAGAGAAGATACAAAAAGAGTAACAAAAAGGAAAAAAAGTTTTGGGGAGTTTTTTATGCAGTAGGGAGAAAAATGTAGATGTACAATAGAAAGGGAAACTTTTTATAAATGTTGAGGAAAAGTTACGTAAGAGGTTTCTCCCCTGTGTGTGTGTTCATGTGTGTCCCTGAATGTGTGCAGACTTACAAAGACTCAGGGAGAGATGGAACTGCACATGCTGTGTATTTTTGTAACAAGCATTTCCTTCCTTCTCAGTGTGTTCAATATTACTTGTGGATCACACTAAGAAGTTCAAATTCAATTTCTGGTCAGGTAGGAGCCTAGCTTATGTCAATGGGAGTGTTATTCATTTCAAGGATGAAAAAAAAATTATTAGGCCCTCAGGTAATAAAATATCTTACTGCAGGGACATCTTATTATAAGGACCCTATAACGGTCTCCTCCAAAACTTTACGAAGCAACAGAGAGCCTCAGCTGCAAGCAAAGGTCCTGCCAGGTGAATGGTCCCATGTACAAACCCTTTTTTGGGCACTATTTCTGACCTGAGAGGAAACACAGGAAACTGCCTTGGCTTGCAATTAAGTTCTGGTCTTAAAAGCTTTGTTATGAAATTCCGTGGAAAAAAGGACTGGCATTCTGTCTGGTCTTACTTTTTTGGCAGCCAAGCTCTCCATTCTCATACCACAGGTAACCTGAAATTCTTCCATCATCAGTTCTCAAAGCTGTCAGTGAAACATCTTCTAGGAAACCACATGGGCTTAGTTTCTTCTTTGTTGAGGTTAGATTTCCTTCTGCCAACGCCCCTCCTCCTCTCCCAGGAAGGCAGAATACATCTCTGCACAAAGGAGGCAACAAGTGTAATGAAGCCCTCCCTGCGTGTGAATGAAATGCAAGGGAGCACTTCATGGATAGCTGGAGATCACAGAGGAGCTTTTCCCATTGCTGGTCTTCTACCTTAAAAAGGGCAATTAGACACCTGCCATCCTAATAGATGTGCATCTAAACCCTCCAGTTTAGGCTCCCAGAATCCTTGCAAATTCTACCAAAGTTTCCAAAACTGTCTTGAAATTAATGTTAGTGTAAACTTGTTGGTGATTTGTTAGGATGTGTATGAGCCATTTAATGCATAATAGCATTATTAAATGTCCTGCAGTTAAGGAATCCTTCCAGTACAGAAAGAGCTGTTGCCTACATTTCTCTGATGTCTATTCCTGCTCAGATTTATGGTGCCTGCTCATTGTCCTTTATTAAATGCTTCCATTAACTTTTCTGTTACATTTTTTCACAGCTTACAGCTCTATAAAATTGAGTTACTATCTATGCAAATTCATACCAATTGCATTTGTAGAAGTCCTGGTCCAAATAAATGTGTTATCTCTCTACATATTTGGTATATGTAGAAGCAAACATTTGCCTAGTTTTTCAAGATGCACTGATTTTTCATATTTTGCCAAATCTGATTAAAATAAGCCTCTGTACCATCTTGTGATGATGTGGGAGCAAGGTACAGAGTCAAAGACAGATCTGACCAGTACATAGTGGTGACAATGATTCTTTGAGTCATTAGCTCTGCTGAGTCAAGAACTTCCAAATTTGCTTCTATTTTCTGTCTATGGACTAGGTGCACAAAAATATTGCATTGCAATTGTTGAAGGATGTATTTTGCATGGTTACCCTTACCACAGATCCAAATTTCCAAGTTTCAGTAGCGCTGTGCCAGATGCCTGCAATAGCACTCTATTCAAAGATTTAAGAGCTTCCTTTATCCTTAGCCTTTCCTCCCAAACAGTTTAGGCATCTTCCTCCCCAGCCCAGTACTCTTTTTGGATAACATTTCCAAGTCCCTTTTGCCCTGCAAGCACAGCTTAGAGGCCACACTAAGGGCTGTAGAAAGTTCCTCCAGGGCTCAGGGAATCAGTAAATGGGCAGTTCACAATCAAGGGAAATCAATTAACTTCTTCCTTTTGTTCTCTGTCGCAGAGCACATTCATGATCCTGTCAACCTTCTTGCACTGAAAAGGAATGGAATTAAAATTTCCATCCTTATTGTCTATTGCCAAATTTATCTTAATGTAATCATGGAGAAAATATTTCAATTTCAACTTTCTTTTTTTAACAATTTGGGAAATTTTTAGTGTTCCTGCTACTCAGATATATACAGACAGTTGTGTTATATTGATCAAGTTACTGTTATTCTTCCCTGATCCATAAAAAGCATTTTTAATTTTTTTCAGAAATCATATCCTTCGCTTCTTTGTATTGTAGCAAACCAAAAAAAGCCCCTAAAAACCAAAAAAACCAAAGTCATATTTTAAAAAATTAGCAAATCTGTGGCATACCTTAAGAATTATCCAGGTCACTGTGAGAATAAGTGCAATACTTCACAATTTTAAGTCACTATTTTTAATCTCCTTCAATAGTCTTCAGAAGGAAAAGAACTTTTCTCAGTATTACAAATAAAATAAATGGATCCTGAATCTACCATATAGTCACCAAAAATCTGTATGGAGAGTTGCTTTTTTGGTGTTACTCTTTTATGAATAAATAGTCCCAAAGAAACAAAGAGTTTAGTGCAACCACCTTGCTTCATGGAAGTCAGTAAAATATCACTGAGGGCTTTGAGTACAGAGATATGGGACTGTTTTGCTACCATGGAAAAAAAATGTAGAAAATTTGCAAAAGAAGATAAGAAATAGGAAAAAAAACCACAGTATTTTAAGACTGGAACTTTGTAGTTATGCAGATGAAAATTAATCATAAACTACAAACAGCTTATTTTCCAGAGAAAATTTCTGTAGAAATCCTTAACTTGTCAAAAATTCTTTGCAAAGGGAAGAAAGAGGTACTTCTAGTCTTAAATTCTTTCTATTCTAAAATTCTATTCTGTGAGTGATATACATTTATACTATCTTTTGGCAAAAAAAAGAAACTCAAAGGGGAAAGAATCCTGGTATGATTAATAAAGATGTTAAAATATACCCTTGTGATCAATGTTCTCAGGATTAAGGGGTTTATTCAAGTTGGTAGAGTAGAATAGTCAGAGCCACACCTTATTTTATTCCTTATCTAACTCTAACTTTCATACCAAGAGTTTTGGTATACTGGTTTCTCAATTGATCATACCAAAGCTCTACACATTCTCTGGGTCTCACAGACCTTTAGGTCTGTGTTATTTCACTTACATCTTTTTTGTATCTTTTCAAACAATAGCTCTTGCTGCAACTAAGAAGAATATTTTCTACATGTTTTTATTTTCCTCTGCTTAATCTCAATACCTTGTAGAATCTGATTATGAAACTACATTTGCTGTGCGTCAGAGAGCAATAGCCATGACTCCCCTTTTTTTGTCAGAAGTGTCTCAAGATCCTCTGAGTAGTGATGCAATAGAAATAAAGATGCAATTACGGTTGAAAACATTTTCACACAATGGATATTTTCTGGGATTGGCTTACTTTTATAGTTGCTTCAGTTTTATGTTCATAGTTTCTAAATTCTATAGCACCAGCCCATATAAAGGATACTTTTGAATGGATAGACTGATGTGCTGGCACAGTATGCTTTGAGACAAAACATAAAGGAGACAAAAAGAAAGACAGAAATCAAATTAAAGCCTGAAGGTGAGATTAGCTCTCCTGACAAAACTTCATTGACTTTTATGGTAGAGGGGTTTGTCCTAAGTTTGAATTGATTAAAGGGAAATCATAAAGGAAGGGATACAGAAAGCATTGGAGTATGGCTTATGGATCTATCAGGTATTGGAGTGTCCTAAAATTAATGTTTTCTTGTCTGCTAGTCTTCCTATCTGCTTAGGATGTGATCTCATTGTTCAATCTGTGAAGACAATTCTCGCTAATTCTTCTTTATCCCATTTTGAGGTGGCTTATGCTACAGAAGTTTAAAGACCTAACTTTGCCACTCGGTCAGCTTTGTTAACAGGAGGCTAGTTATAGCGAGATAGTATCCTGGACCTCTGTGACTATGAGTTTGGGGTTTTTTGCCCTTCAAAGTCCTTCCTTTATTGATGGATGCTGGGAATTATGGATCCACTTTTTCTCGAGAGCCTTATATGAACAGCCTCTAGTGCTAAATTTGTGGAATTAGTGTGGCTCTGAATATGAAAGACCTTTTACCTACTTCTGACAAAACTACTGTCTTGGTTTGAAAGACAGGTGTCTTCTAAGGAAGGCAGGAGCCTCCCTTGGAATGGAAAATGCAACCCCCTTCCCTCCAAATTATTATAAATTTGAAATTGAGGGGCTTTCAGGCAAAGATATGAGGAATAGGAATAACAATTCTTTTACTAAAATATATACATATAACAAAGCAATAATACAGAAACACTGTTTTAACCTTACAGAGTCAGGGTACGACCTGACTCCCCGCCGGGCAGGGTGGTGGTAGCAGTCTGATAAGGTGATAGCTGCAGTTCTCTTTGAAGTGGTTGAAGCAGTGATCTTGTAGAAAAACGTCTGGTCTTCCTCAGAAAAATCCAGTGGTGGTTGTGTAGCTCTTGTCTCCTGGGAATCCAGTGGAAAAAGGCTCCCTGTGCTGTTCCAAACCCCAGATTATATCCAGGTGGGAATGCTTGGCTCCTTCCCCCTGGGTGGAGCATCTCACAATGGGATGGTGAGTCACAGGGCAAGGCACTGATGGGCCCATTAACAGGAGATAGTCCAGGAGCGAGTTATCTGTGAGTCATGCGGCAAGGCATTGATGGGCCCATTAACAGAAGATAGTCCGGAGAGAGGAGGTGGGGAACATTGCTACACCTGGTTTCAACAGCTCATGAGGATGGTAATAGAATACATTGTAACCCAGGACAACTACTCAAGATAAAAGTGAATTTATGGAAGTGGAAATTTTGTGGACAAGCACAGGCTTCTGCTGCATCAGAAAGTTAGATCCTTCAAATGGGATTGCAAAGGCCCTGTACCGATCGCTATGCAGGGAACTTCAGGGTCAGAACCCCGCAGCTTCCTGGACTTGTACAGCTGAGTGGAGACTTGGATCTGCTGGCATTCCCCATGTGGCTTTCACCCTTCTCCAGCTGCTGCAGGCAGTGGGCAGGCTGGGAGAAGCAGTTTCGCTGCACTATGGCCAAGAAGGGTTCATGTCTGAAATGTCTGAAACAAGGTAAGAAACACAGTAAGTCATCTGATTAGTTTTTTAAATTATTTTTAAATTATTTTAGTTTATTTTACTAAGTCATTTGTTTTAATTTGGGATTAAAGGTTCCATTTAATAACACAGAAAATCAAAACTTGCAGAACTGTATTTCCTGAAAAGTTACAGAAACTTTCTTCATAATTATGCCACTGTATTTCATCTAAAGAAATATCTTTAATAGTCTGACTGTAAAGCAGAGAAAATTTGGCATATTAATTCTAATGATTAAGAGATCTATGATAACAACTGGATTTTTGAAAAACAAACTTCATATATTGGTACATATAAAAGGAATCTCTGGTGCTTCATACCTTTTAATTTTCCTTTTTCTGTACAAGTGATGGGTTATATAGTCAGCTGTGTCTTTACTTTGTTTCCAGATCTTTCATTTTCATGACATTATCTTTCTTTCATGACAAAAGCTGGAATTCATATGAGATGAATATAATTTTAAAATGGCTCAGAACATTGGTTGCCAAACAGAGTTTAAAGCAGCAAAATTCAGTCTTCCCTAAGCAGAGGGAAAACAGAATTAAAAACAGAGTCCAGGAACGTTCTTCAAAATAAATCCAAGAAGGAGGAAAAGAAATATTGATGTAATCCTAGACTCTAAGCAAACAAATATTTTGAGTATAAATCTCTTAATTATGACTTTTCACTCAGAAATTTCTGAAACAATCATAGATATTAGTGATTTCATCTGAGCTCCTTTCCCTTGAAGTGTACTTTATAAAATACTTTTACTCTATTCCCTGTTGAGCAAGCCCATCTTGTCTCTGACTTGAACACAATCACTTGTTCTTAAGTACTCCGGGGTAAGCTTCTCTCTTTCCCAAACTTGTTTCTGTCCCTCGGTCTCAGATCAGCTCTGAAGTTCAGATTTCTAGCAGCGTAGGAGTAACTAAAATTCCACTTAATTGGTGTATTGTAACTTTTTGCAGGCCTCTTTTATTCACACAAATATGTCTTTGAATGCATTTTCTCTCCTTAGAGGCCAGAGACTGATCCTAGTAAACATTGTTTTTAGTGCAGTCATACCCTTTGTTCCAGTTACCCAGTTGCTAAGGATTTTTTTTTCTTCCTTTTCCTTTCCTTTTCCTTTCCTTTTCCTTTCCCATTTCCTTTCTTTTCCTTTATTTTCCTTTCCTTTCCTTTTCCTTTTCCTTTTCCTTTCCTTTCCTTTCCCATTTCCCTTTCCTTTCCTTTCCCATTTCCCATTTCCTTTCCCTTTTCCTTTCCCCTTTCCTTTCCCCTTTCCCCTTTCCCCTTTCCCCTTTCCCCTTTCCCCTT